>JAQBSW010001850.1:0-102500 GCA_029291075.1 Eudiplozoon nipponicum | reverse complement strand
ATATTGTGGGTCTTCATATATCGCGACTATTTTCGACATTACCGGAAAATCCGTGATGTTGCTTTTATTATACTCATATAGTAGGATTTTAAAAATCGGTGATATCGTGAATCCGCGACAATCGATCCGCGAAGTATAGGGGGTTCAGTGAATTACTTGTCTATATTT
This sequence comes from Eudiplozoon nipponicum, assembly GCA_029291075.1. NCBI lineage: Eukaryota > Metazoa > Platyhelminthes > Monogenea > Mazocraeidea > Diplozoidae > Eudiplozoon > Eudiplozoon nipponicum. The sequence goes on along the minus strand of JAQBSW010001850.1, from coordinate 102,332 downwards.
AAATGATGAGTGGACTGTGTAGACAGACGTTTAGAAGAAAATATTTCAATATCAAGATGATTGCGTGCAAAGTCATCATCTTCGACATAATATGGATAAAATGGACCACCTCATTGTCAATTTGTCTCAGGTGCCCATTTCTTACATTTTTGGTAATTACCCAGTTCCATGCCGCACAATAAATATTGCAGTTTGGTCTTAATTTACCTAGATGGTGCAACTCATTGATTTCTTCTTTTTAAACTATCCGTGAAATGAGTTAAAAAGTAAAGCGAAAGTGACTTAACTTAATTTAACTTCAACGCTCAAATTCCATTGCCCAACAAAGGGTCAATAGTAAATCATTACGTGCTATCTATAATAAAAGGCTTACATAAAGGCTACGCATTTAATACACAAACGCGTTGTTTTTTATATCGTGCTATTTTCCGTCCGTTGAATGAGTCATACTTCCTCCTTCTGTGGCACTAACACGATGCATTTATACCGCGAAACTTCAAGTTTGTCTGTCTCTTGATGTTGCTGCACATTACATCAGCACGAATGATTACAGCCTCAACTTAGAAATAGCAACGCACATATGCTCAACGAACAACACTTAAAGAATCTTGCACTTACCACTTTTGTCACGGAAAGGAAAGCTAGATACATAGTAATGTAATCAGGACTCCAAGACAACCATCCACGCCCTGGTACTTTCAGGATTCACGGCTTTTGCCAGTGAACCTTTAAATAGTTCTATTCAAGGCCCATCCCGTTTTAACAGCTTAAATTAGAATCGTAATTTAACGTCTCACAACACCCCACGTAACACTAAAAAAGGCGATCTCTTCGACTACAAAAGCCAATAAAGGCTGTCTAAAAATAATACGCTGTCCGATAACCGTGTGCTGTGCCATAGCTAAATATTTCAATCTCATGCTGTCCAGTTCCGCAAAATATCAGCAAAATAAACTGATTCATATACAACAACAAGCTCAGCGTAATTAACTTAACAATAAAAACAATGAATATGACCAACTGGTGCATCAACACAGACTGATCGGCTCGTTGTCCTGACTTGAGAGTTGTCTACTTGGCCACGAATAAAAAAATTCGTGCTCAACGCCAGAACTCTTGTGCACAATAAAGCATAATTTAAATACATACCACACTATTATTTGCGGACTTGAAATGAATATCAATAAGATATGAAATTTAGCTTTACATCATCTACTTTAATGTGTTTGTGCTCATTCTGTCCATTCTTATTCATCATCACCACACAACCACCTGAACGACAAAAAAAAGAATTAAAATACGCTTGACTTCTAGCTGCCCTCGGCAGATTAAATGTAGATTCTGCGTGCTGGGTCATTGCCATTTAGTCAAAAGCAACCCGTCTTGTTTAATACATTTTCGTGTGTACTCGTGTAAACTTATCAGCACTAGTTGTTTATGACAATTCAGCTTAAGATAGAGGCAAAATCCTAGCGACGCATTTGGTTTGTGCTTAATGGCTCTTCAACTGTAGAAGCTTAAACTACGCCTCAAACTCACTTCATATTTGGTCAAGTAACTTTAGATGAATGGACTAGGCAATCCATCAGACATGTGCATTAGTATAATATTAGTAGCAATATGTAGAGAGAATTTGAGAAGTGTAGCCGTAAAGAGTTCGAAACCAGATCTGAAAATTCACTGACATTCTTGCTCCACCACTACAATTTGTTAACGTGGCTAACCAAGAACAATATCATGCTGGCGCAACATTTTAAAATTTAGGCAGAGTGCATTTTTATATAAACGGCTTAGTAGATCTTCAATAGTGGTACGACGGTGTCAACCATGTTTCGATGGCCGATCGTACATGGGCTAACGGGGCTATGGCGGTGGTGTCACCAGGGCGTGGTGGATCTCCGACCGGCAATCGGATCTCCTATAAAATACCACATGAGCCCGACGACGGCACCATGACTCGGCGTGTGTTCCCCGCCACAAAAGGGTTCAACAGCCACAGGATTACATGGACTCCTGGACAGTACCCCGTACTTCCGAATGGCGAATGAGCTCTCAACAGCCACCGGCAACCATGCAACTTAATGCTGCCTTGCAGACTGCGCTTGGATGTGCAAAGGCTAGAGGTGCCTGATTCAATGCCGAGGGAGGGACACCCGTCCATCCCAGGAAACTCCTGGTGGAGCAGCTATCCTCCAAAAGGAGTCAGCCGCAGTAAAGTAAAGTAAGTAAGTAGTCTCAATATTAGGTATTTTTCGCAAATATCCAGGATAACAAATTATTATTACATATTGCTTTTGGATTTAACTTCAAAAACGTTATGTTATCTTACAGAATAAAGGAAAAATTCCACTGTTTGTATCACGGAAAGTTGATGTAGAGTTGTAAGACCTATAAAAACATGCAAAATAGCTAACAGTTTTTGTGTTAAAAAATTATGAAGTTTAGTTTAATTTTACGAATATTCAAGAGATTATTGGTTGCTGGTAATCATGAAAGCAGAGTGAAAAATCTACCAATTCTATGCCAATCACTGTGATACATAATGTTTCAATTCACAACATAATAACTATACCGTGATTTTGGTTTTGAGTCTGTGTTTGTCTTATTCAGTAAATTCAAAAAAGGTTAAATATATTTACAATACGAGTTAAAACCCACCTCTAACACCGGCTCGCCTTCGGCATAGATTGCGTTTTCTAATTCTTTAGTGGGAGTGTTGAAACCAGGATGCACATTTTGCTGAGTAATTGAAGCATTTTTAGGAACATACACATCGTTCTTGAGCCTACAATGCACGGATTCAATTTCGTTATTCTCTGTCGGAATCGTAGTGTCTACCTTGATTATCTTGTCAATTTGCTTATTAGCACTCGAGGCCGAAGTTACATTTGTATTGTTCTGCTTCAGTCTGTCTCTGTTGCTTCCTTTATCATTTTTCCTCTTCATAGGCTGGGCGTTGCCATCTTGTGATTTCTCCACGCGTGAAGATGATGACCTATAACTTGACGCCCATGAAGAAGACGTATGAGTGTACGATGAATTTGAAGTATAGGAACTTGCAGACCCGCTTCTAGAACCCGTTGCTGATGAAAATGTTGATGATGCATTATCGATTGAAATAGTTTTCGAACAACTAGAGCACTTGCGCTTTCTGTAACGCTGTGGCAGGTTGCCGGATATTTTTGGACTCCCACGAGATTGATGTATAGTGGCGGAAGTGCTGTGCAACTCTGAATTCTGTAAACCTGACAGAAAAAAATTCATGATAGAACAAAAAAATCATCTTTAACATAACGTCTGGAGTGTGACGACCTATATATATATATATATATATATATATATATATATATATATCAGGTATGAAGCTCAATTCTTCCAGGAGACCGGTTTTATCCTTCAAGCACTGTCCAGAATTTGCCGCGGAATGGACTTAAGCTAAGGCACATAAGCTTCGGCCTCTGCGACTGTATCCACTGCGCCCAAGGGTGGCTCAAATAGTGGATGGCAAGTCGGAACATAAGATCGCAGGAGATATCAAACTGGATCCACTGAAAAGAAAGGAAAACTGACAAACGATATTTGTTATCACAAAATGTCGTTTAGTGTGCAGCAGAGCCGGCTTAGTGGAAATAGTCTACGTCTACAAAGTTAATGTGCCCATTTTCGAGTCCTGATCACGGCGATTTCTAGTACGTACTACATGTGTTCCCAATGCATACAAAAATGGACTACCTGAACCCTACGCTAACTTGTACTACTATCATCAGCTATATATATATATATATATATATATATATATATATATATATATATATATATATATATATTATTACTAAATAATGGTCACAATCGAACTCACTGGAAAATAATTTTTTTGTAAGAGATACGTTAAAAGAATTTGAAAAATGCGACTAATTTAATAGCTCAAAAACAAATTGCAGTACAAATACAAAAAAGGCATTATCAGAATTTTAAATGATCAATCCAATGAAAATAGCAATCTCTACGACCAGTTTTCCTACAAAAATAATTTGAAAAGATGATAAGAATCCTGTTCAGCTAAGACTGTGCAGACATTGACCTGTCTCGAATAAAATCACTTCACTACTTTCCATAAAAAATAATATATAGAGAAACGTTTAAACACGTCCTCTAACTTGAGACTAGCAAATGTATGAAATAATTTTTATTACAAGTATAGCGTAAAAATTCTATCACATTGTGATCAATAAATAACAAAAAAATAAAATAAACGTTTACCTATCATGCAGAATAGCTAAATATAATGACGAGTCATGATTTTCGTGTCACAATTACACCTTGACGGTAAACCATTTAAGGTAACAATTAGTATATGATTGTTTAGTAGAAAGTTTCGGATCTTATCACTTGATATCGCATTGATCAATCGCATTGGTTTTATGTCAGTTGAAAACTTTTAACTCAAACATGATACAAATACCATGAAAAATTGAAATTCTTTCCATATGTAAAGTATACAATGTGCCCTGCACTTAACTATGACTGTATTTTCATGTTCTAGGTAAAGCATAATATGTAACGAGCTACTTCATTTGTGCTTATAAGAATAATCTAAAGTTATTATTAGCAAACGAACGCCCATATTTCGTGCTTAATGGTAACTCTTAAGAATGAGGCGTAAATTATACATTAAACACGTCTTCTTTTGCTCATATTCTTTGAAAGAATTTGGCATACAGTCAGAGCGTAGTATCAGATCCTACTGATGCGTAACCGATGAGCAGATAGGCATAGGTAAATGTGGCTACACCTATTGTTTATGATCAGTTATGCTTACCATTTAAAGCCCATAGTACTTAATTTGTCAGTAAGTACGACAGGCGTTACAAAAACATGCACATATATCTATGTAATTTGTTGCCAATAGTATAAGCATATCATGGATATTTAGTTATTGTACATAGAAATTCACAGGAATCACATACAATTAAACAAATGTTCTTAATATAAGGAATCTACTGTTTTAAAATCACAAACAAATTAGTATTACTTAGAAGACTTTAATTTGTGATGATGAGAAAAAACTGCCACAAGAAGCTTCTATCTTCTACCCATTATCCATCATGATCGATTTAGCACATCAATTTTTAAAATATAAAAGTTTTTGTCGTTTTGTAAGTGAAGTAAGAAATTATCTTTATCATGTATGTGTAATTAAAATACACAAAACTCAAGTAATTTTTACGCATTTTGTATGGAAAGCCTCAAAATCATTTAAAGGTAATGAAGTACCTTTACTATTTTAGATTACCAACAAAGCAACTGAAAATCGAAACTAAAAACTATGAAGTCATTAAGAGCAGCCTGAGCTGTAGTACCCACACCAAACAAACACACAAATATTTTACATTTTTGTTTCGGAAACAAATAATATGAAAAAATATACAAAGCTAACGAGCTTCGCAGTAGAAAGACTACCACTAATTAACACTGGTGATATGATATAATATTCAGAATACATTCCCTTTTATCTACAGAAATGGTAAACCTGTTTAAATGCAATTATCGTTAGGGCTAGTGATTATCCAAATGTAATCGCGCTGGCGCATGAGGGATATCGACAATTTCGAGAAAACTTTAAATTGACAGTCAAATAAAAATCGAATGATCATAGTTTCTTACACAAAAAAGAAATTCTTTTTTCACCTTAGTAAATGATTGCTTCTCGGTAGAATTGTATTTGCTTAAAAGATAAAATATTAGTGAAATGAAACAATTACGCTCAGATGAACAATGTGCATTCAAAATTTATGCTAATTTGCTCCCGAAAAGGCCAAACAGTCATACATATTCATTGTAGTTGTTTTATCAAATAACCAAAGCAGCATTTACGCTAAGCTTCTTTTCAAAAGAAAATCACATTTAGATTGGCAGCCAAGAAAATTGAATAGTTCATTACACTCACGTTGTATACCTACACGCGATTATTTGAGTTTTCTGCTGAATCAGCGACATCGAAGTGAAAAATTGACTAAAAAGGGTCAAAGACGCCACCTTTAAAAAAATTCATTAGCATAACAATACTAAGATAGAAGTGCCAAAATTTATGAAATAAAGCAAAACAAAAGTAAATACTAAGAATTAAAATTTTATTTGTTTTAAAGTAGAAAATTAAAACAGTTTTTTTTACTATTTTCATTAGATAAATTTAAATTTTGCTTAGCTGGCTGCTACAGGTTCAAATGTTTCTGATTGGTTTGTGTCAAATTTTTCTTGGTCATTTAACTCCAAAAAAATATTAATTTGTTTAAACGACTAAAGCAAAGAATCTTTGCAGGCTTATAAGTAATAAAAGTCAACTTTCAAAAAATAATTTAACGTATCCGTGATTTTCGTTCGTAGGTGGTCGATTTGCTTTATCGGTTCCGAAATGATCAAATTGATCCACATTTCCAAGTACGCGTTGAGTTCGGCTTCGTAGTGGCTGAATGCTAATTTTCCCCTCAATGGAAAGGCTACCACACAAGTCGTACTGACCACTGAAAATGAAGTTCAATCTAATTTTGGTAGTATTATGTTTCGGTTCCTCATTTACAGTACCATCTAATAACACAGTAAGCTATGCACACGATCAGATTTAAGGAAATGCTCGCTTATTTTTCCCTCCATTCCTCTATTTTCCTTTAATATATGCTTAAATCGTCTTACTTCATATTTTACACATTTCAAATCAGTTCTTTTAAAGATTTCTCAATGTCATCGATTTCAAAATCCGTATTTTCCTGCCATACGAATGATTCGAGTAAAATCTACGAAGGATGCCAAGATAAATACTCTACATTTAGAGATCTATTTATAATATTCCGCCATTCCGCTTCAATATAGCATCTAGGAATTCTCTAAAAGAAACACGATACACGACAGGGAAATGCTTAATTACCTTATTCTTGTTGTGCTCAAGAAGGTGTTTGCATCCAGTGTCTCTTCCCTCTTTACCGGGATACCACTCTAATTAAATTGTTTATGAAAGTAAGTGTAAAATAAGTCTGATGTGTGAAAAGAGGAATCTACATACATCACTTTAGTTTCACTTGGATGAATAATGCACGTGCCGCTAATTATATTTAATTGATTATTTCACAGTCTTTACCAAACGCCCACACACATGCATACACAGGCGCCACTTTTGTCTGCTGAATCTTCAGATGTTTTTAAATCGTTGTAATTTCACTGGAATTGGTGTACACGTACAGTAACTGAATATTTCTCAATCCAAAACAAACACGTGCAAACAGAAATGGCTTACATTTATATAATGAGTCGTCAGAACGTGTTAATAAATCACTGTAATTTTATTTAGATGAGTATACAAATGCATTCACCATTCCGCTTCAATATAGCATCTTGGACTGCTGTCTTCACCCTTCCTTGTTTTGTTTCCAAACTGAACTTTAAATCACCAATTTCATTGGCTAAATTAAATAAGTTTAGCATTAAATCATCATGCCAAATAAGAAAAACGTTATTGAGGAAACCGAGAAAACAGTTTTGGAGATTAAAAAGAAACATGTTGCACGACAGGGAAAAGATTAGTTACCTTTTTCTCGAGTTGCGATACGAGATGTTTTCATTCGCTGTCTACCTGAATTTTACAGATATTTCGACCTTCGGATATGGAGGTCTTTTCAATCAAAAGCACATCACACAAAAAATTGGCAATCAATATATCAAGTGGCAAATTTTAGTTTAAACTATCCCATTTTTACTTGATGTCAAGCATAAATTGTTTTTTTACCAGGTAAGTGTATGTCAAATTTTTTTGTGTTCTTGTCTGCATGTGTACACTGATCGAAATGAGATTACAGTTATTTAATATCAAATACTGACGACTCACTAGATAAGCGTACGTCACCCCTGTATTGGTGTTCTCGTAGTTTTGGACTGGGGAGTAATCAATTACTGCACGTGTTCACTCGTCCTAGTGAAATTACAGTGATTTAGCAGCATCTGACTATTCACTAGATAAGCGTATGCCACGTCTGTGTGTTTGTTTATATATTTCTGAGCGTTTGCTTAAGACTGTGAAATAATCTGTTACATATAATTATCGGCACGTGTATCAGCCATTCAAGTGAAACTAAAATGATAACTGCCATTTCCGATTTGTACACGTCAGACCTATTTTTACACTTATTTTATATTTAGGAATGAATTTTATAAGCAGATTAGAGATGTTCCAATGGGATAACCACCGTCAGTTCCAATAGCTAATATCTTCGTGCATTACATGATGACATTAGTTATTTGGAATCACGGGGAAGATCAACTGATAAATGTCTGATAAAATGTCTTAAACATAGAAAATCAGCGGAGCGAAATGAAATTTATAAATGAAAATAAATCATGTTGCGAATTACCATTTCTTGATGTCAAGTTAATTAGAAATAGTACAAAACTAGAACGGGATGTTTCTAGGATGTATACTTACTCAGGTGTCCTTCTTAATTTCAATTCAAATTATCCATATAAATGAAAATCGGTATCTTAAAATCGATGATAATAAGAAGCTAAAGATTAACAGACACAAAACATAGGAAGATTGAATTAGGTAGACTGCGAGAATTATTCAGTGCAAATGGGTATCCTCTAAAGTTAATTGAAGCAACTATAATGAGCGTCATAAGTAAATTTAATCCTGACTGGAAATACGTGAAGTCAAATAAGACAATGAATAATCGGAGGGTCATGGTAATACCTAGCTCTAAACTAAGTAGGAAAATCAAAATGGTAGCATCAGAGTATCATATACGTACTATTATAAACCGGACCTTTGCCCTAGATACTAACCTGTCCAACCAAGAGGAAAAAATAGAACCGTTAGACACATTAGGAGTGTATAAAATTCCATGTAACGACTGTAACCTGATGTATGTGGGGTGAAACCATGCGCTCAATTACGGTAGGAATAGAGGAACATAAAACCACATGCAAGTATGACCATGTTAATAGATCGGATCTTGCATGCCATACAGTACAGATAAGACGCACCATTAATTAGAATGGGTGCAGACGCATATCAATTTGTGCCCGTAGCCAATCGACAAGATTGATTAGAGAATCCTTCAAAACTAAATCGAGAAATGACATCATGAATTAAACAGCCGTAGAAAAACCACTAGGTCCAATTTAGAATACAGCATTAAATAACGGTAGGAAACGAAGGTTGCACGAATCAGAATCAGTACCTCGCTCAACTAAAAGAATAAGAACACTGGACTGCTAGTAACTTAAAGAGATGGAGGGTGAGTAATTCAATATCTCCTCATTTATTTTCGGATTATCTTATAAGTTCATTCTTGATTACTTGTAATCTTATTTTATCTATTATCTTATGTTCTGCTGTTAGTGAAGAGACTTTTAACAGACATATGATTCTATGATGGGAGGGTAAATAGGGCAACTTTTCTTTGCACTATTACTATTATCTTTCTTTATTAGGCAATTTTCAAATTTTATGACCCCTTTTTATATATTAGCTTAAATTTCTATCCTAATAAAACACTTTATTCTTGTCTTATTTAATTTTTCTAACTCATAATAATTTACGGTACTCACAGTATCTTGCCCCCTCCTCATAGGGATGCCATTCTAAATTACTTCATTTAGGAAATTAAGTGTAAAAATAGGTCTGAAGTATGCAAATAGGAAATCACAGTTATTATTTTAGTTACACATTAATGACTGATACACGGGCCGATAATCGAATGCAACAGATTATTTCCGTCTTAAGCAAACGCCCACACACCTACACACAGACGTGGCATATGCTTATCTAGTGAATAGTAAGATGCTGCTAAATCACTGTAGTTTAACTAGGATGAGTGTACATGTCCAGTAATTGATTACTCCTCAATTCAAAACAAACGAGAACACATACATACAAGCTTGACGTACCCTTATCCAGTGAGTCGTCAGTATTTGCTTTTGAATCACTGTAATCTGACTTCGATGATTGTGCACATTCAGACATACACACAAACCATGTGACATACACGTACCTAGTATTAAAAAACAAGTTATCCTTAAGAGATCTAACAACAAGTATAACTGGTATAACAGTTTAAACTAAAATTTGTCACTTGATATATCGATTGTCAAATTGTTTGTGTGATGTGCTTTCCTTTGAAAAAGACCTCCATATCCGGAGGTCGAAATATCTGGAAACATCAGATAGACAGCGGATGCAAAAATCTCGTATCGCAACACGAGAAAAAGGTAAATTTTGAAGATGTTCAAGCAACCGGAAGAGACAATGATTGCCACATTAGCACACCTCTCATTGATTTAGAAATCGCCTTTCAGAAAATAAACTATGTGGATGACACATCTATTTTCTCATTTCCAACACACTTCTTAACGTCATATGGCTTGCTTATAATACGCCTAAGATATTCAGTCAAAATCCGTTATCAAAACGCACCTTACTGTCTATCCGCAGGATATGTATAAAGCTAATTGAAATGGAAATTGAAATAAAATCGAGAAATTTATCAGGAGTTGCAAAATCGCTAGCCATTGTATTCAATGAGGCACTAAGCATCAGCAGGAAAGCAGAAGCAGAAGAATAGGAGGAATGAATTATTCAGGGTAATATGAAACTGTGATTCAATAGCGATAACATTCGACTCTATTGAATGAATGGCGTTGTTGCGATACTGAATTAATTGAAATTACCTTATCTGCGTTTTGACTAACGCAGCTTTCATTGTTCCAGTAATTTTCTTTTTTTTTCTCATAATATTTCGATCTACATTACCGTAGATCTTCATCAGATGCATTTCACGAAACAAATGAAGCAAGTAATTTGTTTCGTGAAATGCATCTGATGAAGATCTACGGTAATGTAGATCGAAATATTATGAGAAAAAAATAGAAAATTACTGGAACAATGAAAGCTGCGTTAGTCAAAACGCAGATCAGGTAAATTCGACTCTATTATTTCAAATACGTTTAACCCTCCAATTTTCTTTTGATGCTCCATTAATAAAGTTTCATTTAACCCGTATTCCATGTTATAGTTATTGCCATATAATTCTTCTAGAGCTGGGTCTGATGTATCCGCTTATGCAAAAGGCCTTTCTTTCCAAAAACCTTCGTTTTTCGACGCATTATTATATTTCTGATTAGCTTCAGTTTCTCAATTTCATTCGCGCATAGCGAATTCAACACACATAAGTATTTGCTACCACTTGGCATATCCACACAAACATCAACACATATCCAACTAGACGGCTTTAATTTATGTATCGATTATCATGGTTCTAAGTTGATAGCTCAAGGATAGGATTTATGTGACCCCAGATATTCATTCTAAAGTGTCTCTGCCTAGAAGAAGCAACCTACAATTTCAGTGTGTAATCTAAACATTAGGTACGTTATCAAATTACTCGTCTAAATATGATACTTCAATTGGCTTTATAACCATGTTTACTCGATAAAACTGTTGAACTACTGGAACTTATATAATAATAGATCTAACTGTATACGGGTAAAGTAGTATAGACCTGCGTAAGACTTCTGCGTATATATTTTGAAGGAGTAATAATAATAATAATAATAATAATAATAATAATAATAATAATAATAATAATAATAATAATAATAAGAATAATAATAATAAGAATAATAATAATTGAAGTTCAGGTACGCCAAACAGGAAGCATTAAAACGCAGATGCTGAAACACACGAAATCTTTGCCTAATGGGTTTAATTTTTTAAACAGAAAAGCATTCCTAACTAATTCACCAACCTCAACTAAGAACAATAATCGTTTTCTTACCAGAATAGGTTCAACCTGATTACGATTATATTAACGCTACAGCTGTATGACTTACGTCATTACACTGAAGTAATTCGAATTTGGCATGGTTTGATTTCAAAGTCTACCACACTTAAGAGTAAGAACTAAATTGAGAAGGCCTGACGTCATAGTGAGAGCTTTTCCAGCACATGCCAAAATTCATATCGCTGCATTTCATGGGGTTTTGATCAAGCTTGGCGTGGAGAAAATCAACAGTCCATGTGAATTCTAAATGCAGCTCAAGGCCACAGATCACAAATGTATTCAAATTTTACAATAAAGGAAATAGAATGTTGATGTGTATATACCATGAAAAAACAGGAGCAAACGTTCAGGCCGAAAAAATTTTTACTACAAAAGTAAAAGATTTACTTTGTTGTTTAAATAATTCATTTTTCTACAGACCCATTAACGCCTGATAGCAACTTTCATGCAATAAATTGTGGCAATAAAATTCTTGATGGGCATAATTCTTGAGATGCAATTCAACGATTTTTTCATCCTTCGTCAAAAAGAAACATTTCCGGCTGAAACAGATAGTAATTTGGACTTGTTAGATGACTGTGTTTTGTTTAGCATTTAACAAATGCTAAATCGATATCTCGTTCAAATTAACATTAAATGAGACCGAAAATCAAAAATGGTTTTATGTATAGGTATGTATGTGGGTAAAGAACCATGTTTGCACCAATATACACTAGTAGAATCCAAAAATTATAAACAAATTTACGTTTGTTAAAACAGCAACACGGTCGCTTTCTGATCTATTTATAAATAAAATTAGGCTCATAATTCTATGCTTCTTACAGTATACACGACAAAAGTTTGGAAAAGATTTTCTAATTTTTGGTTATCACTATGCTAAATTTTACAATTTTGAGTTGGCAACATCCAGATTTTAAAAATAAAATCATCTAATCGCTTTAAATAAATGACGCACACACAGACACCCATACATATAAATTCCAGTTTCCGGATTTTGATTAAAAGAATTTAGTCAGTATTAACCTGATATTGCATTACGTAGCAAAGGCAATTCATCCAGAAAGCCAGCTTCGACATTAGTGGGAACACATTAATTATTGACCAGAATTCGCAGCGGACAGAAATAAAACCGGAACACATATGATTCGGAGACTGTGACTGTATTCACTGCGCCACCTGTGTCGCATACTATACGCAAATTGAAGTCCTATACCAGCTCATTTTTTCTGGTTAGACTTGTCTTCCGGTGGAAACTACTCGGTAATGCTTACTACTTGAAGTTCTAACTAGCTACCCCCGAGCTGACAACGTACAGCATGCCACTTGGAGAAGTTATATTAATTTGAAGTCCAATTTAGCTTTTTTGACTCTATATATTAAGTCAGTATAAACTAAACATTGCACGAAGTAGCAAATGCAATTTATTTATATCGGTATAGTACTCCCTATATATATATATATCTATAGTCACCGTGGTACAGATTGACTATTTTATTCTTGATTCCGTGTAAGTATGTAAACTCATTATTTGTAATGATAGAGAGAATACAATTGTAAAACGGAATAACATGTTAATAGGCATAATTTCTACCAATATATGCCGCCAATTTTCTGTAACCGTTGGTGCGTCTTATGTTTATCAAATCCTAAAAAAATATTTTTGTAGCCAAACACACCACAGTCGAGTATTTCTATCTCGTTATGTCGCAGTGCATATTTCTTTTTTGTGATAAAACACATGATGTGCAACCATTTTATTTTGAATGTGTGGGCAAGCATTTGGAGTGATTTACTTTGAGATACATCTTTTAGTTTTGACTTTGTTGAGATTCTTCTATTATAATCTAGTTTGACTGCATTTTCATTATCCGTTTGCACGTTTTAACGAGGAGTGAGACCACTAATTGTGATAGCTTTACAAGCCGGAAGCATTTTTTCCTGTTTTAATTTTATAACACCGAAAGGTTGCCACTACCAAAAATGTGGCCATTTTGTGTTAAACGTTATAAAACGCTGGTTTTTTTGTAAGAGCTGCAAGTCTCCGTGATGTCCTCGTCATTAGCCGTATACAAATTCCAATGTACTTACAACATACACACCAGCGGCAGATCTAAAATAAAGCTGGAAAAAAAACCAACCAAAATCTTCCTGAAAAATGTATAAAATGTATGCAGCTCCAGCACATAAACCAGTAGTTTGTGTAAACATACTGCTGACAGGCCACATTTGCAATAGAAAAGTCAAAATCTGATCAAATAAATATGGTTAGCAAAGATTTCGTAATTAATAAGATGTATCCTTACTTAAGCGTACAAAAAATAATTAAAAATACCTCCAACATGAACTGAATAGAAGCAACAACAGCAAGATTTCAAAAGTATCATACCTTTCCAAACTAATGACATACTGTGTGTTTGTGGAAACCCATTAAAAATATAGCGATAGCAAATTAAATGGTTTTCGAAAAATAATTTCTCCATTGCGACATTTTAAGATACGCATAGTTACGCTTTAATCGGTTACGAGAAATCGACGGTTATGATTGCATATACGTGGAGCCTTCTTGAATTCAGAGCAACTGTCGTAAATTAAAATAATGAAAATGTTGCGAAACTGGATTTTACAAAATTTTGCTTTCCGTATATATTCATTGCGTTAAATCCTCACTAATCAGTTTATCGTCATACTCTGATGATGACCACGGAAAGTCGAAAACCGCCAGTACCTATGACTGACGGTAGTTTTACTATATTGTTCGACAACTGGTAATATACTACGGATTTGGTGTTTACTTAAAGTTCGCAAACTTCAATTAAATAATTGTTACTACTAACTGCGCAATCAAAGGTTTTTTAATTTTATTCTAGTTGTTTCGTTTCATGGAGAAATTTCGGATACTAGATATGGGGTCCTACTTCTGTACACAGTACCAAAAAAAGTTTCTAAAACAAAATGATGAAGCAAGTGCGATATTTCCTCTATCCCTTTCATTTATGCTTCGTGGATGTTGGTAAAAATGATGCTTATGAATAACAGTTATTCCATTGCGCAATGCTGTTCCTTTTGATCTTTAAAACAGGTGAATTTATTTACTAAGATCTAATTAGAACACGCAGTCAATCTGTAGCAGAGAATATTATTACAGCGTAGAGTAGTGAATATACATATATATATATATATATATATATAGAGAGAGAGAGAAAGCATATATATATATATATATATATATATATATAGTACATCGTGAAAGCTCCAGCTACAGTAAAATTCATAAGCAAATACATTACTAGTTCGCAAAAATGACGAAACCGATCTACTAGATGAATTCCTTTTGCTACATTACCCAACGTTTAGCCTATAATGACAAATATAAATAATATATCCACGACATTCGTATGAGATTAATCGATTTGGACTACAATTTCTGCTATAATCAGAGTGATTCTCATCGATAAGTTGATTCTGACGAACAAATAGGATCATATTCCTGCCCTATATTTTCAATTCAATAACATATCCGTAGGTTGGATGGTGTTTGTTCTGAAATGACGACCTGTGGATGTCTAGTTTGAACTTTACTTCGCAATAGGTTCCAGATAAATTCACAACTGAAGAAAAATGAACCGCGACTCAGAATCAAATTATGGAAAAAACTTAAATAGTTAAAAGTAGTAAGGACGAATTGTATAATTTTCTTTGCTACTGATGTGGATATTGAGTTTAACCTGAATATAAATTACATATATATATATATATATATATATATATATATATATATATATAATTTCCTGCCGCCATAACGCTAACCAATATAACTTTCCTAATTTGTACAATTTTGTTTGTATATTGACAGATCGAGAGTGGCTAACTAGAACTTCATGTCCTATGAGATTCCAAAAGGCTCTACTCGAAGGAAAATCCGAAATATAAAGATAAGTCTGCATGACTTCAATTTGTGTGTAGTGTCTGTCACGGAGGCGCAGACGATATAGTTGTAGAATCCGAAGGAAATGTGCCACGGTTCGACTGCCGTCCACGGCAAATTTTGAACATAACTTGAACAGCTACAAATGAGAATGGAACCGGTCTACTAGAAGAATCTTTTAAATCATGTTTGCGAAATTGAAATAAACAACAATCCCATTGTATTTAACCAGTCGCAAAATTACCGTCCGTCACATGTACTGAATTAATTGTCTTTGTAATCTGATGCAATATTGATTTAATACTGACAATGAACATAGAGCAAAAAACCTGTCACTAGATTTCAATATATATGTATATATATATATATATATATATATATATATATATATATATATATATATATATATATATATATCTTTATATATCATCGTACTCTGCAGGGAGAGCCAAATTCTGTAACTGTCCAATTTAATTTGATAAAACAACATATAAAGTTCTGTAAACTTTTCCTTCATGTATAAACGTTCGCCGAATTGAATTAAATTAGCTTGTTTTAAAGTGCATTTTGTCTTACCTGTTATACAAAGGCAATCTAGACAAGACAGCCTACTTAGCTAGACTAGGCACGACGCCAAGACTTTTCAATTATTGTCATTCCGAAAAGCGGCCTTCTGCTGCGCCTGCATAAAACTAGCATCTAACAGAATGAGAATTCGGAACTGAACTGCGCAAAACTTTTATACTTATCAAATGCTCCTAACCAAAATTTTGTATCCGAAACCTCTCTATTAATATATCAGCCACGCGAGCGACAACGAAAGCTAATTCAAAGAAATTATACCCTGCAACCATTTAAAAATGACCTCAGCGATTTTTACAAAATCTTCTCCAGATTAAATAACGAAACCAAGAATTGTATAACTGCTACAACGCGGCTTCTTTTATTTTCATTATAAACTAAATAAACAAGTCAATAAACAGTGTTTACAAATTTGCTTCTGTTTATTTTGTTATTTTACTTGGATTTGAAAAAAATTTACGAATAACAGCTGCGTCTACGCAATCTTCAGGTTGTATCTAACATTTGCTCTTAATAAAACTAGTTTTCCTTTTTATGACTCCACTATTAATAAAATATTTTATTGACTATGGGAATTTATAACTTAGCAGTCAACATAAGAGCAACAAAAATTAGTAAATGGTAAAGCTACAAACGGTGTAAAAACACTATTTATATGTCTAATTTTATTAGAATATAAAAAAATATGATCTTTCTCATCAATCTAAACATTCACATCCCTAACATACCGAAAATCGATATGCGTTATTCGGGTTAAAACTTTAAAATTATTAAAATATATATACTTTTTTTTAATTTTACAAATTAACATCCTTATCAATGCTGGTAATTATCTAAACTGATTATCCGAAATTTCAATTGAGATGAGAAACCCTTTAATCTTACCTAATCAAAGACCTTCTTCTACAAAAAATACATTATGCTAGTCTTTCTCATCGAAAAGATTTCTTAGCATAAACACGCAATACCGTGCGGATACTCCTAATAGCGTAAACGTTTATTGCAATTTCGGTGATATCTTACTACGATTTCCACTCTTATCTAAATCTGTAATGTGAACTGAGTCATTAATCGTGTGCTGAAGGAAAAATTTAGTGTAAAGCAAATTTGTACAGTGAAATTAAAAAGGCCAACTTCATTTCGCCCGAACACAACTCGACTGTGATATCTGATATTTTATAAAGAACATTTTGAACAACACAATAGATTAAGCTGCAGTCAATTTATACATTATGCAATAAAATATCAAGCATATTCAATCACCCGCGCACACAAATAAATTCGTCGGTTGAAAATTAAATCATCTAAGAACGTATTTTATTTATGCAACGGAGTATTAGGAACGTCGCATACAACAGCCTCCGGTGCGCGTAATTATTTTTCGATATTTGCTTTAAAGAACACTTGAAAATCCGCGTGATTTCGAGTATGATTTCTATGTTTAAAGTGTGTTCAGTTATTGTGGAAACGTTCTACTCCACGCCAGCTGTGTTTGGTTCAAAATTCTCTTAAAATTCCCTTCTTTAGTAATGGGCCAGTGTGGCCTACGTAGCGCAGTGAGCAGCTATGGCATTTGTATAAATAAAAAAATGTTAGATTGTTCAACTGAAGATAGTATTTCCCTTACGTTTATGTTTAGTAGTAGTTTCGTTGCAAAAATGAGCATAATTTGTGTATGAAGCGTCTGAGGTCTTACTGAATTTTCAAATGTTCGAGTAAATATTTAAGATAGTGCTTCGCCTTAAAATAGGTATTATGACATATAGCGTTTATTTATTGAGTTAGACATAATTTCCGTTTTTTTCTTTGTGTATTCTTCACGTTTGTTTCAACAAACATTTCGGGATACGCATTTGATAGTAAGATTGTTTTTAGGAACGCCATTTCATGACATTAAAATTCTTAGAACAGATTTTCTTTATTCCTCATTGCGTATCAAATTTATCTTTTAGGACATTGGGACAGCGCTGTGCCTATGGATGTACAACCCAGTCCATGTCTGCTTACGATATATATTTTGCCTCAATAATAATATATCAAGGAATGATAGTGCGTTAGACTGGATGTTTCCGCACACATACATTGCTAAATTCTCCAAGCATATCATATGTTTCTACATCTTCAATTATGATCATGCATGTCTACAATTTAGGGAAATGTCATTCTATTATAATTCAGCTGAATAAGCGTCAAAATCGATCTCAAATGTTTGACTTTGGTTAAAACTTATTCAAAACAAGAACTTTTTAATTGTCGAGCAAGTCAAGATTGCGAATAACTTAAATTATCTGACAATTAGTAAAATATCACAGCAAACAAAACTAAGCACTTCTGTGAACTATTTGTTTATATACTCTAAAAAATGCAAAATATGGAAAAATATATATATATTGGTTAAAACGATTACATGATTTTGTACGTGATTTATTATGTCGAGTGCAATCCTAAATTCCTATAATTTTTATAATATTATTTATATAATATATACAATGATATTAATATATAAAATTCAAATATTTCATCGTACTTTAATTACACGGTTTTTCTCAAAAGAAACATTGCCCACAAAAAGCAACATTGCTCTATCATCAACACCACTATCATGTTCAAGTTTTACGATAAACGAAACTTGTAATTTCTAAAAACGCAAATTTATCAATGTTAAAATCGTTTGTATAAACAGTGCTCAGCTTATAATACAGGCGTTCACAGCAAATGAAGAGATTTTGCAATATCAACAGAGAAGTATAATAAAACAATTAGTTGCCATGCGAGCGGTGACAGCAATTATTTAGATCAACGATTCCATCTTGATTTGAAAGTCACACCCATTATAAACTAGGCCTGTTTTTATTTACCGGTTTCATTCCTACAGGGAACATTTCAAATACAGTCCAGATTCAAGCGCTGTCCGCGGCAAAATTCTGCGCATTTCTTGAAGTGTTCCTAATAAATCGAAATCGGTCTAGTATATGAATTTCCTTTTATACACTATACTATACTGACACATGTATATGTATATAATTGGATCACTGATTATATCAAGATTTGGATCGTTATTGAAATGATTTAAAGACTAGTTTAAAATGCTTCATAGTTCAGAGCCTTAAAAAACAAAAAATACTGAAATTATCTTATGTAATTTGTTAAATATGCGCTACAAGGTTAGTGTGAACCCCGACATAGACGAATTAACAAACAATCAAATTAAATAAATCTAGCATTACTAAACCAACTGTATCAGATGTACACATAAGCTTAAAGTTCAGCTAATGATAACTAAATCAAGTTATGCGTTGTTAGACATATCACAAGAAATAGCAGATACATTTTATGGACATAATGTGAAACACAGAAGGTAAATCATTAGAAATGTCATCAGTACGTACGCTACATGGCACTGGGAACCGTAGTAAGACTCTGAACAAAATGGTTAGTGAATTCCATTTCCACCTGAAGCATTTCATGCAGCGACATACGAGGTTCCCAATAAGAACAAATCCAACGTCTATGAAGCGAATTTCATTAACCTCCTTATTCCATATTTTGAATACACCAGGGATATATAGATATTGTAATACTGTCAATCGTAATTTTGTATATAAGACTAACTTAAACGAACATCAGTTGCGCGGGCGGTGATAACAGTTACTATAATCAAGGTTGCGTTCTTGATATAAGCAACTGACCCATTAATTAATTACATATGTCAGTATAAACTAAGTTCCCAATAAAGACGAAACCGGTCTACTGAATGAATTGCCTATTCTACACTGTACACACCTCAGTTTATACTGACAGGTGTACGTAATTAATGTGTCAGGTGCTTATATCAAGAACGCAATCTTCATTATAGTAATTAGACTAACTTGTTTGTTATATAAGCAAGAAGTTGTTACATAATGCAGCCATATTTTAAGCGAATAACTATATGCAGAAAAGTAGTATTTTACAATGATTCATCGGTATTTAAAAGTGGAAATTACAAAAGGTTAAAATAATGGGTATTTCTTGGAGGGTTGTCGCATTTCTTTGCAGCAGTTCTTCCGCTTGGTCGCCGATGGTTTGGATATTTATCCCATCTGTCAATTACTTACCTACGTTACTAAGACAGATGTACTAGGCGGAAAGAAAAAAATCACTTTTCATTAGGACACGCGTTTTCACAACAATATACCGCCTTCAAAAGTTAATAAATGCGAAACATGACATTCTTAGTGTAACTCTATGCATATTATTGTTCCTTAGTTGCATAATAGACTCGCGACTATTATTGACAAGAGAAAACGGAGGTTCTTCGCAGCATAAGGCAAAGGAAAGACAACAAAAAATCTCAAAGCTCGCTATAAGTGAAGCACAATTCCTTTTAAATTTCTTCATTGCGTCAACAATAACAAATAAAAAATCGAGGTTTCTCAATAAGATTAATGGCATATATGCTGTACTTTAATGTACTTGGAATGAAAATTAATTAGATGAAGGAGTGAGCTTATTATGTAAATTAGTGCAATAGGGCCCCTGCTCAATTTTTATTGCGTTATTTCCCAGTAAATGATTGTTCCTTGACGTAATATAATCTGCTAATTCTAACTATTCTTTCCAAATTGGTGCACAAGTTTTAATGGAATTTCATACACTATGCTAATTTACCAGCTTTTAAATTACCTTTCATAAAGACTAACTACAATTCTGATGTTTATTTGCGAAGTATTCACTATTCTTAGTCAATATTATGACCATGAAAGTTAAGTCTGTATAAATAATAGCAATTGATAGCAACTTTTCTATTAGAATAACACAAAATCAAACTTGTAACTATTAATGTGAAATATGCATTAAATAATCTATTGACTAACCACAAAATGCTCCGTTGCAAAGTAGGCTTTTAAAGGAAATACTGAACGCTGAATTCAGGAACGAATTAGTTCAACTGCAATTCAAAGATGAGCCAGCTTCCGTTTGGAGAAGCATGGCAAATTTGAATTTTCAAAATTTTAAATGCAGTCATTTTTCTCGAATATGAACATGTGCATTCTACAGTTTCGATGCTCAAAATCTGAACTTATGGCCTCCGAGAACAGAAACTTTGTATCATTTATATACATTGTATATTTTGATAGGTAAAGAATCGCCATTTCATACTACTTTAATTGTACTCTCTCAATGATCATATGCCTATGCTGCATAATCTTTTAACAGTACTCTCAACAACGACACTCAAATGCAACGACACTCAAGATCGGTTTCATTGAGATATATTTAAAGCAGACACAAACTGAAGTCAGACTTCTTGATAATTTTATCTATCCAATAAATATTATAACTTTTTGAACCATCAATTATTTAATCAATAGTCCTTTTATGATTAATGTAGTCGTCTAAGCCCTTTCAAACACAACAAGATGCTCCATCATTCTAGGTACGCCCCGTCCTCTTAGTCTATTTGCTATAATACGGGCCTATTTCTCTCAATTCCATCTCGTACGAACGACTGTTCCGGTCCCAATGAAACAGAACGCACCCGGTATCTGCTTTATTCATACAATTAAAAGACTGAAAATAGAAAAACCCTGTTAACATATGTAGCCTTACATTATTGTTCGTTAGAAAATCAACCATTAAACGGTGCAATACAACATTATTTTAGCATGTAAGCCAATTTCACACACGAAAATTACAAATAGATTCTATGCGACTCTCTCGTTCTCTCTATAGCAATTTAGGTCCACTAATACTAATGGAGGAATATCTTGAATAATAGAACACACCTACTACAGCCATAATACAATGTTCAAATAGTACACTCCAATTATCATTTCTACCGCTTATAAGTGGAGTGGTCAGAATAAAACGCAAATATACTTTAACTCAGTAGCTTTCAAAAGATATAACCGAATAGTTGCCATTCGAGACCATTGAACGCATTAAGTATGCATATGGAAAAACAACTAAATATTTAGACAATTAAACAGTGCACGTTTAATCAAAGCCGATAAAATTTACATTAAAATTTTTAACTAGTCTATAATTAAGTCAGCTTAACATCTCAGCTACCATGCACCGATTTAGCCAGGCAGTCACTCTGTCCAGCCACACTAAACCACCTTCCACCTCACCGTTAGAGAGGGCTGATTCGACGTAATCTACAGCTAGAGCAAAACCGCGGCTCTTCCCATTTGACCATCCTGATAGGATATCCTCGTCGGCTGTCGTTAAGTGGATCATCATTTTCCAGTCGCCCCACAAGTAACATCAATGCCCGATGTGAGGCTTTTCTATTCACAACAAAGACTCATTTTATCAATAAATAATTGAATTATGAGCGGGCAGATTGTTAGCTTCAGTTAATGAGTTCGCAAATGAAATCTATAATGGTTGTGCTGCTGTTCTGTTTACAGCAATTAATCTTCAATTCTAAATGGACAATTATTCTTTTCGCCGCGGCGTACAATTTTACCAATACCAACCACCAACTTGGCTCTGTGTCTCTTAGCGAAAATGGACTTCATCAATTCTGGACTTACAAAATATCTTCATCCGCCACGTACACAAATACCATTACCAACCAATAGGAGAGTGCAGCATCTCTTCAGTGAATTAATTAAATCAACGCAAGGAACAAATTATCTACTCATATAGACAATACCAAAAACCAGATTTATGCCCCATTATCCATCAAAAAAGGCATCATAAATAAACAAAAGGAGAATGATAGCTGCAATGACACTATACCATAATGTCAAACCAGCCTACTCAAGGAATTTCACGCTTGGCATCCCTTGTTATAATCAACGCCTGTTCACTCATTACAAGAAGTACAATCATTGTAAAGACGACCCGTTCTCACAGTCTATCTTCCATACTGCAAGTCCATTCCCAACTACCCAATCCAGTTAGGACGACAGTTCCAATCCCAAAGATAAAGAAAAGACCCAATACTGGCTTTAATAATATGATTTAAGATTATAGCAAAAATAAAATTTCACAAAAGCAAGATATCAACAAAAAGCATAAAGAGTTATTAGTTCCCGTATAAACCAATTACAAGGCAGGTCAGTAGTCAGCATACCGACTGCATTTTGGCAACGATGCGCTTGAATCACACAGCCTTCCACAAATTACGTCCGCGTTTCACGAAAAAATGGTTTGGTTCACATTATCCGAATGTGTCAAACGTAATTCCGGTTTTCTTCTGAACGTAATGGCTTCGACTTCATTCACCAAAGCAAATCAGAATAGATCTCCGCTTGCTGTTATGGTATTAGTGAATCACTGTTGAAAAATCACAAGTTGCTCCATCATCCTATACTGGAAGCTCATTCCAGTCTATCAAATCCGGATCTAATAACATGTCCAGTCTAAATTCAGAAATATCGGCTCGGTAAAGGCTTTACTTATAGGATTTAGAGATTGAAAATCGCATATCTCTGTTGACATCAATAGCCTCACAATACAATTCTTTACAAAACAATTCAACTGACAATATAATAAAAACAATTAATATTTTAGTATGTAATCAAATTTTACACAAGAAAATTATAAATAGTATCTATGTGACTCACTCTTTCTCTTTACGCCAATCTGTATTATCTAATAATAGAGGAATCGCATAAAAAGTGAACAAACTATATACCCAGAGTAAAAAGTCTAAATAGTAAAATCTAATTAATATTTACACTACTAATAACTTGAGAGGTTAAAAAGAAGCACAAATATACATTAACTGAATGTCTCTCAGAAAACTATAACAGAATAGTTTATATGTCAGTGCAATCAATAAGCACATTATATATATATATATATATATATATATATATATATATATATATATATAAAGCAAAGCCTAAATAAGCAAACAAACAGTTAAACAATTCGCGGATAAATAAAACCCATGGAATTTATATGAAAAGTCTGTCAATATTATACGTCGATTTAGCAAGTCAGTTACCTTGTCTCACTACACCAGTGCTGCCTGCAAAATCTTATTCTTGAAAAGTAAGTAGTTATCGTTGATTAACTGGGCTACAACAAAATCAGCCATATTGTGTATTCGTTAAATTCTTCTCTGCATAGAGGCCGATGCAAGCACCGTAGAGGATAGTGATTCTTTCCATTTAAACCAAGCATGTTCACGAAGCAAGATTAGACAGAGCCATGATAGAAATCATAATTGATGTGGCAATTATTGTTGCTCTTCAACAATATATATATATATATATATATATATATATATATATATCAAAATGTTGAATGAGTATAATAATTATATATATATATATATATATATATTGCGCGTTATTTTTATGATAGTAAATGCTCGTGGGTATCTTGCTACCAAGACAGCTGGACGGTACAGAAGGGGGCATTGGCTCTCAATTTATTGGGATCCTTTGAGAATCACCATAAAAAATAGGAGAAAATTGTAACAAATTACAATTTCTAAAATCTACCTTTTCAAATGCTAAACCTTTGACTATAATCAAGGTTACGATCATGATATATTTAACTGTCCCTTTATGTACATACATTTGTCAGTATAAACTAAGTTTTTTATAATGTTGAAAAGGCAGTTCATCCAGTAGACCCGTTTCTTTCTTACTGGGAACTTTTCACGTACTGTCCAGAATTAACCACGGACAGGGTAATTTCTGGACGGTACGGGATGAGTTTCCAATAAGGACGAAACGCTTAATTTATAGTTAAAAATGATATACATTAAGGAACAGGTATTTAT
Source organism: Eudiplozoon nipponicum (assembly GCA_029291075.1). Taxonomy (NCBI): domain Eukaryota; kingdom Metazoa; phylum Platyhelminthes; class Monogenea; order Mazocraeidea; family Diplozoidae; genus Eudiplozoon; species Eudiplozoon nipponicum. Next base: position 77,263 of record JAQBSW010001850.1, on the reverse strand, counting down.
ATCAAGATCGAAACCTTGATTAAAGTAATAGTTATCACCGCCGGTGCAACCAATGTTCGTTTAATTATGCATAACGTTTTGTTGAACCATTTTGTGCAAACCGAACAAAAAAAAGAAACACGACGCAAAAAAATATCTTCAAATCAACATTATGCAATATAGCTAATAAAGGATTCTTCGCTTAATTTCACCTAGACTGAAATTTATGTTTACTTATACAGGAAATCTACCAACTCACTGAAACTACGGGGATGGAAATCAGGATACATGTTTACGTCATTTAAAAATATTATTAACCAGGTTTTCATATAGTGAAGCAAAAAGAGGCAGACAAAATGGTAGTCACCCAATTACGTATATGCACACGTGAATATTTACTTAATTATGTGAAGTTCGTGCACAATTTTTCTCCATTTAACTACGGTGAATGGATGCCGCAATCAACTGCTACGAACCATTGCAATTGAAAATCATTTCGCGCTGCGAAAACCACACCAATTTCCGTGTGGTTTTGAGGCAGATGTTAGATTACAATACCCATGGATATTGGGCAATTTTCTGCAACCATTAATAGCTGTGCTTAGTACGAAACAGTACTTGCGTCTGCTGTGCAAGGAATTATCCACTGCTCACGGCGAACGACTGTTCAACTGCATAGTCGCTAATTTGCACTGGAATTCAGCAGGAACTAAGCATTTAAGAACAACCATGTACTAGGCCTCTCTGGCTAGAGCCTTTTTCACTTATGTTAGAAATTTAATTTGGCGTTGAGTTCCTTTCAGTTTTAACTTCATGCCAGTATTCACAAAATAATTAACATTTTATAATATTTACGCTTTAAATTAGGTGCATTAGTTTGTATAAACAGAAAACTGCTATGCGTATACGTTTGTTTGGAAGGATCACGATTAATCGAACATGAAACACGAAACCCTTTTCGTTGGTCTCTGACACGTTTCTCTTATTTCATATCATTTTTAGTATTTACACCATTGAAAAAAGAGGTGTAAGCTGAAGTATGCTGGTTTCAGGATACAACCTGTATTTACTATATATTGGCTCCGGTTTGATTTACTCTCACATCTGGAAATTCCATTAGTCCTATTTTACTGCTACGCCAGTAACTTGCGAGTTTAATTTTTCCATATAAGCGAACTTCTTACTTGATAAGCGTCCTGTTCAATTAAGACACCAAAAGTTTTAATTATGTCTATGATTTCATTAGCAGAATACAGTCTCTATCTTTGCTTTCACGCAGAAGTTTTATCGAATGTAAAGCTAAATCAGGCATGCCTACCAATACAGAAAAACCTGTCTCTACCAACAGAAATAAATTTTTCCAGCTTAATGCACACAAAGACAGTTTAAATTTACTTAACAAACAGCTTATTTGCAAAAGAGATACAATGTATGCCACACCATTTATCCCGGCTTTAATCAATCGCTTTTTAAAAATATCACAGCTCCGAGCGTATTATTTATTTTAAATGTTAACATATGGTTAAATTTATGTAAATATTTTTTTAAATATGAAAAGCAACGTAGTTCCAACTACAATTCCACTAAAAGAAACAAAACGGTAAAACTGAACAGGCGGTTCATGTTAGCAGCATTTTTAAATTTAGCAACCAGGTAGCATTTTTAAAGTTACTGTGTCCTAGTGCAATATTGTGGATTTTATAGTTATCCAATATGAGATGGTAGCATAATTGGAACATCCAGAAAACACATTCGAAAGTAATTTTGAGTTTTTTTGCAATGACGGTAAATAGTTTGATGCACGTATACTACAGTAAGCGTTCAAGGCAAGATAAATCCACTAGTAGCGAGATATATTATGTGAACGTTAAATGTGCCAGGAATCCTGTATCTTCTAAGCATACTTAGTTAAGACTAGCTTAATGAAATCTTAAATGATTAGGAAGGTGGTACAGAACAGCAAATGTAGTTAAATCTAGAGTTAACATAATTAACATGGCCACAACAGAAAGCGTCGGCTTAAGTATAAAATGTTGGCATAAACCTAGTGCTCTAAATGTATGTACAAAAGCTAATAATGCTAGTGGTAATATGAATTAAAACGACGGACACCATTTTTGGAAAATTGTAAGTAACTTACCTTTCTGCAATTGAGAAATACTCTCCGTTGACGTTGCGACCGATTTTTTTTATAAGATTTTATTTGAATGCTAATTCAATTTCGTGATTTAATCATGGTATCAAAATCGTTTTTAATTTTCTGCCTGATATTTCGACTACCAAAAACTGAAAGTTTACTCCTAGTCCAAAATCATACAACACACCTTCTTAGGCTATAGAATCTAATAATATATCATGTTTTGCTCGATTTATTTTCAGATTTTTCGACGACCACATTTCTCTACTTATGTACAAATTGTATATAGCATTACGCGTAAAATCTTGCTTAATTAAATGTGTAGTGATAATGCAATATTTTAATGTGAAAAATATGGCTCTATTTAAACATATCAGACTAGAGTAAGATGCTAGTCAAAGGTCTTAAGGAAATTTGTGTTAGAAATGCTAATAAACAGACAGGTCAAACACAGATTAGAATGATTATCAGTTCAAGCGATACCAAACTGTTCAAGTAGAAATCATAGTTAATTTGTCATTTAATTTTGACTAAGACCTGATTAATAATATAATCCCGAAAATTAGTAAGGGCAAACGAAGCGTATTTAGAAAGGAACATATAGAAATATAGGTAAGATCTTCGTTAATATTTCATACAAACTGAGTTCGATGTCTAAAAATATTTGAAAAACTAGATGTATTTGTAAAAACTTAATACGATTTGAGAAACGTCATTAAGCGAATTTCAAGGAAAATTGTTTATAAATCTTAACTGATAACAACTGAATTCTAATCCTTAAATTTTACAGAAATCTTAATTGAACTCATCCCTAAAAATATAGAGCCTCCTTAAACGTTTTATAGCTTTTGTCCATAACCAAATAGTACTGCCATTGTAAACCTGAATACAAATAAACATATTAAAGATCAAAGGAAAAATGTTGTCACCTAAGTATCAATATATGTATATTATTAAAATATATTTCCTTCAACAATTTGTCTGAAAAAAATAAATCACGCGTTTTGTGGTTTACTTTAGTGACGAATAGTTTGAAATATAGAAAAGTGTCCATAAATAAACTTACATTCGGTGAAATGGTCAAGTTCAACGTTCTCCCCATTTCTAACGCAGACAGGCTGATTGGGGCCCATTAATTTATTCACATTGTTAGTCGGATTCTTGTCTTCTGGAATTTTGTCCATGGTAAGAGACATCGCCTCATCTGAAACTGCGTTTAACCGCAATGTAGTAGTTTGTAGAGAAAACGAAGTCACTCCACTAGAAGTGTTTCGTCCTTCCTCCGAACTGTTCACAGAAGGATAATCAGTACTGCTGCCCTTGATACTAGTTTCTGACAGAACCTTACTCGTAGTGCGGCTTTTCCTCTTTCTTTGCTTCAAAATTGTCCTATGTCCGCGTAGCGAGTGCCTGACAACAGTTCGTATCAGGCTGGCAGCACGATTAACTACCCGGTGTGCTGGAGCAGACTTCCATTTGCTGGAATTTTGTCGCATAACAGCATCTCGATCTTGTGAAGATCCAGGTATTTCGGCCTTGTCGCTATCAGTCAACGGCGGTTGCCGCTGCAACAACTGCTGATGGTGATCCACAGGTTGGTTTACGATTTTTTGATTTTCCGTATTCGGACAATTTTCTCGGGTTTCAAGATTCATTTCTTTTATAGAGCGGGTTACTACTGTGACTGTAGGCTGATTTGAAGTATGCAACACCGAATTGCCTCCAGTGTCAGCCAGAAACAACGTTTCATTTACCTGTTAAATAAGTAAAAATATTGTGGCAATGCTAAAGGAACAGTAAAAACCCACCCACGTTGACATAATTTTCAATTTTTATAACTTATCCAACTCTCTCTTGAATCACAGTATGAAAGAAAAATACACCAACGCCAAAAATGGATTTTATGAAAATACAGTTCAATAAAAATACCAAACTGGTTTTACACATTATATCATGTAAAAATTAATTTTTACGATTATTAGTCATATAGCTAACGTAATTTGTTATATATATATATATATATATATGTAATAAGATCGTTGTGTATCAAGATCGCATTCCTGATTTAAATAACTGAATGATATGCATTTACATTGTTTCATATTGTATTAATCATTTGCATTAAAGCCAAACAGAAACTCATTTCCAAGCTGATTAGTAAACGTTTCTAGTCATATAAACCTCTAAAATGACGCAAAGAACCATACCATCTCTATTAAAATCGCGTTCTTCAAACATTAAATTAATATCTCTTTGATTTATTCCAAAACGAGTTCGCAGCATGGTAGACTTTAAATTCAAAACAAATCTCAGAAATTTACTATAATCAAGGTTGTGAACTTGATATAAATATCTGACCTATTAAGTACATACATTTGTCAGTATAAACTAAGAATTGTATAGTGCACAAAAGTAAATTCATCAATTAGATCGGTTTGTCCTTATTGAGAACTCATCATGTACTAGGAATTCCTTATAATTTACACAGTAATCATTTACGGATACCATTAAAGAAAATTGGAATGTTTCATAAGTCAACAAAGGAAATCAAATAATTCCCTGATATATCAATTAATATTTTGGTGTATATATTTATTTGTATATGTATATATAAAGCAAGGAAGTGAGAAATAGATGAATTGTCGATTCATCTACAAATATGTAGTGTTAAAAATGATAAAATTTGACTATATATATATATATATATATATATATATATATTTATATATATTTTATATAATAGTACCTTTCCATGTGCAAACAAAAAGAAATTTTATCAGATACAAGAAACGCTTCTTTCTCATTTTCTTCTCAAGTATCTAAAAATGAAAATCTTCTTATATATAAATTGAAAGGCAAAACAAGATAGAAATATGTAAACATGGAAAGAGTGTGAAAAAAGGAAACCAATCAATTGTGTGCGTTACCTCAGGTTCATGCTCAATGCCTCAACATCCTTCTTCTACTTGCATAAATCCGGCTGTATTTTGTTTATCCATAAAGCTTTCTTTGTGGCTTGCTCCCTTTTGTTATTTCATTTATTAATTATTTTAAATGCTACGTCTGGAGAACTTACGGCTGATGTTTCAACAATATGTTGTGCAATTGCAGACGTATATTCGCCGTTTGATTTAAAACAGTCGTTTAAGTTACAATTTTCTCTCATTCGAGTAATTAACCGTCTGGTCGATCGGCCTGCGTAAGTTGATCTACAACTTGCGACAAACTGGCACGCAAAATAATAAATGAAATTAAGATCTTGACAGATGCTGGTTTAATTGATGAGGCCACTGCACATAATACCACAATATACGTCTGCTTCGGAATCTGGTGCTCTAACCACTTAGTTAACCTGCTGCATACTACACTACACACACTTTTCAGTTATATACTAAAAAATGTAACTTGGTTAGTCTATTTTTCCTTTAGGTGTAGCTAATATGGCATCCATTTAGACCCAAAGTTTAAACTAATCATTCCCAATCTGTCATGACTGAACAGACACCACACTACATGAGGAAGTGGTATTGAAATGAACATTTATATAACTAAACGGCCATTTGATGCGCGGGCGGTGATAACAATTATTATAATCAAGGTTTAGTTCTTGATATGAGCACCTGATCCATTAATGACTTACATATGTCAGTATAAAATAAGAATTGCACAGTGTAGAAAAGGAAACTCATCCAGTAGACCGATACTATTGTCAAGTATGCGAACTTGATATAAACACCTGACCCATTAAGTACCAAATATTTTTCAGTATAAACTAAGAATTATACACTATACAATTCTAAGTATATGCGGGCAAATTTATGTACCGAATGAGTCAGGTGTTTATATCAAGTTCATAAATTTGATTATAGTAAATGTTTTCAGCGCCCGCACAACCAATGTTCGTTTAATTATATAAATCTTAGACATAACAACTTTTTGCATCCCTTGCATTGAAGAGGTAAATTGCTTTATTCACGCAAGAGACACGGCGTAACTCGAAATATATAGTCAATATTGTACCAACACAAAACGCTAAAGTCAACGTCAAAAACGTGTAATCCCATATAAGCGAATGCTTCCTGCTCTAAGGTTCCACATTTTTAGCAGCAGACGCTGTCACAAAATCAATACGTAGTTGGTCAAAAAATGTTGATAATTTGACAATGAAATCTGCTAGACGCGCAAACCATCCTTTTGTTCCAGATAACCAATTCGGGTTCGTGGGGAATTGCCGGTAACTAACTATGACTCCTTAGAAATTGCGACACACAAATTTCAACAAGATAACACTTTTCCGTTATTATGATTTTTTAAATTTTGTCCTAATACTTCATGTATATGACACCTTATTTTTTATGTCACAAATTTGAAACATGTGCCGCTTTTGATGAGAAAAATTTTCCGGCATTGCAAGAAGGTAATGATATCTTGAACAAAAGTTTGGTGACTAACAAACATAGTAAATTGAAAAGATGAAAAAAAACTTTACACCTTGAAACTACATCTAATTGAGCTCATTTACCTTCTGTATTTTCTCTGATTCAGTAGGAAGGTTCTCGACTACTTTCAGCATAACTTCGTTCTCAGTCGTCAGAATGCAGGGCAATATCGGATTCATATTCAGACTGTCATTTGCAACCAAAATGTTGGCCGAAGTTGACATTTGGGGGGGAAATATCTTCTGTGCCGAAGAAGACGATTCAACATCATTTGAAGTACTAATTTCATCTGCAGTTATTGGCAATGATGCCATGATTAGCAATTAATTCTTATCCAACATTAATGCTAACATGATTCATTTCGCAATAGATATTTCGCTGAGTGTTTCCAGTTTTTGAAGTCCAAAATCACATTCAATTTCTTGAAATATCACCTGTATGTTCTTCAAGTAAAACAAAATAGAGGAAGTCATTTTTATGAACGCATGAATTAAGGTAAAAATCTAATAATTTAAAAAAAAATTATCACCATGTTCAGAATTTTTAAACATTACTTGTAGACATATATATATATATATGTTATATATATATATATATATATATATATATATATATATATATAATCATTAAATTGTGCAACAAATTGCACAAGTGCTATGTTGGAATTAGCACATTATATCTTGTTTTTTTATACGTAACCACTATTATCAATCTAAAACATCTAAATTATTAACTTTCAGTGTTATCATTTGTGATGATTGAACGAGCACAGGAGATGAGTTCTGGAAAAAGAGTTCGCATCTTCAGCACAACGCAAATGAGCTTCAATACAAGAAATATCGAAATAATATCCAAGGGATCTGCGCTTCCAAAACACGTTTTATCATTAAAATAAAAATAAAAAAAACAAAATAAAAGAACGTCTATGCTGCGTTTCTAATGGAATCCCTTCAAATATACCTTAAACCCATACTGACATTCCCATGTAGAAAAAATATAAAGAACTTTAGTATTATGCAAGAAACGTATCTTTCATTTTTCACATCAAATATCTACAAATGTATTTGTAGAGAAATAAAGCAGGAAAAGAGGGTGAAATCGGAAAATGACAAATCATTTTTAAATATGACTTCGTGGCCGGGCTCTATGCCCTGACATCATTGCAATACTTTCATTTCTCGGACTGAATTTTTTTATATATATGACGCTACATAAATTTCCGATTCATTTTTGATATTCAATTTGGTAAGTATATTGAGGCCCACATCTGCAATACGTGTAAGTATTCACCATTTGATCCGACACAGATGTTTAAATTGAAATTTTATTTTATTCCAGTTATTTGACATCTTGGCGTTCAACGCATGTACGTTGATTATGAGGGTGTTACCTGAAATAACATACGTAGTTTAACTGCAGTAAAAGTGCGTCTCTCAAGGGACAAAAACGAAGAATGTCAAAAGCAAAAATTTGATTGAGAAATAAATTGTTCATAAAAGTATAAATTTCTAACAAACCTTGTATGTATACTTCCATACTTAAGTATGTATTAGGTTTTGCGAACCTAGTAACAAATTAGTTCAGTTGTGACCAGAAGGATAAACCAAAGGCAGCATGAAATCGGAAAGATGTAATCTCACAAAATATCTAATAAAATATTTATAGACTCACTGTAGGAGCCGTATACGCTCCTTAAGAATCATATATTTGGTAGAAGAATGAAATAATAGACGGTACAATCTCCTAGACGAATGTGTAAACCTGTAATAGTGAAGCTAACATAACTGAAGTCAACATACAATACGACCTTCTCAATGAAGCAACTCACACTATATGACAATGTGTAAACCCAATAGTGAAGTTAATATAATTCAAGTCAACGACAATGACCTCAATGCTAACTCATCATAGCAATATATATACGGAGTCTGTAGCGATATTATCATAACACTATGGCCATTGTGTTAGTAACTGATACCTTTTTTGAAATCGATGAAAATGATACTAAACATCATAGGTTTCCGAGCTGTATATATGGGATACAACCTTGATGGATATAAATTTATGCTAAAGTTCACCCAAAATGAGAATTACAACAATTTTCGAACACCTGTTACTCCAGTTAAACCATACACTCTGGCCTTCATCGATATCAGTTATCACATTTCGCGGTAAGTATGACATCATTCAATTCAGATCTACAGTTAAATACTGTTTGTTATGAAGAGTTAATATATACGTAAGCATATTAGGTTTTGCGAACCTAGTAACAAATTAGTTCAGTTGTGACCAGAAAGGATAAATCCAAAATAGGCATGAACGGAAAGTATAATCTCATGCACATTCGTTTCGCCAGTAAGCACGAAACGAATGTGCATGAGATTATACTTTCCGTTCATGCTGCCTTTGGTTTATCCTTCTGGTCACAACTGAACTAATTTGTTACTAGGTTCGCAAAACCTAATACATACTTGCATATATATTAGCTCTTCGCAACAAACAGTATTTAACTGTACTTCCATACTTGTTTCATTTCTTAATTATACTAACGAATTCATACTACTATAAGTAGAATGTTCAATATTAATACAAATACATACGTTCATGTAAAATTTGAGGATGACGTAATTTGCTAAGAAGGATATGACGAAGGCAACATGACCTATTGGTGCAATCTTATGTACATATGTTTGCCATCTTTAAAAGTATCTTATATGTAGAAGCCTGCACTATGCATCAATCCAAATATACATTTTCTTTAGGAAATGTGCACAATTAGAACTGGTAGAGAAAAACAGTAATATAATTGATTTCATGAATAGAAACTATAGAATGACTAAATGAGAGGGGAAAAATTTCAATGCATTATAATTATCAATTCAAGAAAAAAGGACCACATGTTCTCCTGTGCTTGTGAGTGGACTGTACGAATTCGGTATTTTGATTTCTTTAGTTGATTCTATTTAAAGATCACTTGGATGCAATGAATTACTGTTTACATCATTCAACCTCTTCAAATTGTCAAAGGCAAAGCATATTTGAGTAAATAAAGTCATTAGTCAAACATTCGCTGACACAATATTTTCTGCATTGTAAAAGTTGTACACGAGAAAATTTTTTCAACAAGGAAACAACAAATACTGAAGCCAGATTTAATAAAAATTCAATTTTAACGAACTTAGATTACGAGAAATAGTTTTTGTGCACCACGCTTTCCTTTAGTTTACATTAAATCTACTAACGTATTTCAATTTAAAACTGGGATCATTGTTCAACAAGTAAAATATTAAGGAAACAGACTGCATCTCGTCGTGTCGCCTGCTCGATCATCACCAAAAGTCGTGGCCATCACTAATGAAAAGGAAAATAAAATTGCAGACCAGATTTGAGGCCGTATGAATAAATTTCCTAGTACACTAGCTGAAAATTTTCTGCGTTTTTCTGAAACTAAAACTGCTATTAAAACCAAATGCCAATGGAATGTCTGAATAAACTACTTGTTTCTGCTAAACTTAGTGCAGAACTGGGTAAATACATTTTTTGCCCATACAAAATACGAAGTTTTAGAGCACAAGTATTACTTAAAACAATTCTATTCGGTACGAACTGCATTCCTAGTGACAGTTATAGAAAATTAATTCTCTATTTTGCACATCATTCGGGAACTAGTAAAACAACCAATAAACATATTCTTTATAAAGCAGAACGAAGGAAAAATCTTGACGTGAAATATGGAAACATTATATTAAGTTCGTCCAGACATTCCAAACAATCACTTAAGTAAAATTATCTTAGAATAAAAAAGGATTACTTAATCTTTTAATTAATACTATTTGAAGGTTTCCTTCACATAAAAATATAATCAGCTCTAGCCATTATACAAACCTGTAAAGCATGTAAAATATGCTAGTTCAAATTCCATTGGCAAACATTTTTAACCGGTGCGGTAGTCATTTATGTATTCCGCACACATTTTCACTTTAATTTTGTTGTGTTATCTGAACATCTTTAAATTGAGTCAATGATTGTATACAAAGTAATAATACCAATTATCGTATGGGGCAAACATTCCCATTAATTACTGAACGTTCTTCTAATGCCATCACAAGACTGAAAAGTATAGAGGAAAAATTCAAAGCAGACAGCAGCTACTTGATTTCATGTAGCGAAGTGGTTAATCCACAGAGTTATAAGCAATAAGTCCCGGAAAATGCTTGAAAATCGCAAAATAAGTTTCAAAATAAGATATATACGATGTATATATAATTTTTAGGGAGTAATTATTTATTCATGAGCCAAGTCAAACCATATAAATCGCAACGTAACTGAATCAAACTTATAATAATTTACACCGCAGCAGATTTTTGCACAATCATTCCATCCATATTGTGCTTAATAAAGTAAACATGACCTGTTGCGTCTGCCTATTTTCTATTCAGATGAGTGTACGTAAATTTCATCGTTTATATAAATGTTTACAGCATATTATATGCATTAACCTTATAAAACACTAAAAGCATCAGGTATCTTCATAAAAGTTTCCATACCTTTGAAAGAATTTTTTTGAAAAGAGACGCGTCTCCGGCTGTAATAGTAACGATCCTCGACAGTTTATTACACAGACAAATAATTTCAAGATTTTGTCCTGTTGCACATTTGTGGTTTTTTAAGATATACTTACAATAGTTGTTTAAATTATCAACAGATTGCTACTAAAGTATAATTTTTGAATTGACACAATTACAGACATCATTCAACACGTAAGCTTTTTTCTATCCTTATATACACATTGCGGTTTGACTCTTGCTATTCAGTTAAACATCGTCCGTACTTGATGAGTTCCCAATAAGGACGAAACCGGTCTACTGGATGAATTGCCTTTTCTACACTATACAACTCTTAGTTTATACTGACATATGTAAGTAATTAATGGGTCAGGTGTTTATATCAAGACCGCAACCTTGATTATAATAATTGTTATCACCACCCGCGCAACCACTGTTCGTTTAATTATATAAATGTTCATTTCAGTACCATTTCCTCATGTAATGTGGTGTCTGTTCAGTAATGACAGATTGGGCATGGTTAGTTGGAACTTTGGGTCTAAATGGATGCCATATGAGCTCCACCTAAAGGAAACATTGACTAACCAAGTTACATTAGTTAGTATATAACTGAAAATTGTGTGTAGTATAGTGTTCGGCAGGATAGCTCAGTGGTTAGAGCACCAGATTCCGAAGCAGACGTGCTCAGGTTCGTATCCTGTCCGCGGCAAATACTGGCCAGTACTTGATGAGTTCCCAATAAGGACGAAACCGGTCTACTGGATGAATTGCCTTTTCTACACTATACGATTCTTAGTTTATACTGACATATGTAAGTAATTAATGGGTCAGGTGTTTATATCAAGACCGCAACCTTGATTATAAGAAAAGGCAATTGTTTCAATAGACTACTTCCGTAAGTTTATACAGACAAATGTATATTAAATGGGATTGGTGTTTATATCAAGATCACGACCTTTATTTTTGTAATACTAAAACCACATGTGCAATGAAAGATGGTTAAAATTAACATGCCTCAATTCAAAACCACATCCACAGATTTACTTTAATAGCAGATTGGGGGTGGGTAGTTGGGACTTTTTGTCAAAAGAGATGCCAGATATGCTCCAACTCAAGGGAAGGCTAACCTGATAGCATAAGTTGGTATATGATTTGAAATTGCGCCTGTATACAAATGTGCCCGGCACCGGTCTCGTCCGCGGAAAACTTCTGGACATACCTTAATGTGTTTCCAATAATTAAGAAACCGTTCTATTCGATAAGTTGCCATTGCTACCTCAAATAATGTTTAGGTCATGCTGACTATTGCATATAGGATTAGTTCATATATCAAACTCGCACCCTTGATTTAATTACTAAGAATTTCATCATTGACGCTAACAACAATATTAACTTATAAGCAGATGGATACTCTTTGTGGCGGATAGCTAATATATATGCAATTGCGTATTAGGTGTTGCGCACCTAGTAACAAATTAGTTCAAATATGACCAGAATAATAAACCAAAGTCAAAATAAATGCAAAACATAATTCTGCGCACAGTCGTTTCGTGCTTAATGGGAATTCATCAGCCGGTGCCGGTAACACGTCCTTTACCCACTATATATTTGGGTGAGGAATGTGGGATAATAGGACGGTACAATCACCTAGACGAATGTGATCATACCATATAAATTCTTCGACAATGCGACTTCAACGTTAACTCACTCTTATAATATATATATATATATATATATATATATATATATATATATATATATATATATATATATATATATCGAGTCTGTAAAGGATACCAACACTACGGCTTTTGTGTCAGTACCAGACATTAAATTTTTATGCCACGCTAGTCAAAGTGCTTTTTCTGGCTAGTAGGAAACTAATCAGAATAAGGTAGGTCGATTTTGTTTAGAAAGGGCACAAATACCTTTATTCTGGAATTTAACCGAATTTCACCAAAAATCAATTAGTTGGGCGATCGAAGGATTAATGATGATCAGCGCCTTAGAAATATAGTCGGCTTTATCATTAGACGGACCTTCTTTAATTGAAGTAAGTAAGCGCAAAAACTATGATATGAAAGAAACGCTTTCAGCACATCAGCATAATAACGAAGTCAAAGAATAAATCAGCATATACAACAAACATGGAAATTATCGTAAACAAACTTTCATGCTTGAGGAAAACACAATTCACATGACATCTAGCCTGTCGAAGAACATGTCCAAACTACAGTCAGTCATATGTAAAGACGCGTTGTACCTTCTCAATAACGAGCTGTTATAAGTTCACCTTCGTGACTGTCTAGAAAGAGTACAGCCGACATTTCAGTCAGGCATAATGTAAGCAAGACTACCAGAGCATCATATATAATTTTGCCTTCTGTATTTATGAATTACTCACTTATTCTCACTTGTCAGTTTGCTGTCGTGCTCCAATGATGACCATGGAAAGAAGAAACGTGTCAGTACGTGTGACTTACGTTGTTTTTCTCTGTTGTTCGAGTGATTGACTATAATGAGATTAAGGTTTATTTTATGCTAGTAAATCTGTTTGGAAGAAACTTGAAATACTGATCGATCTAATATCCACCTCGTTCCCTATTCTATGCACAGTAACCAGTTTTCTAATGCTGATAGCCAGGTGATTTACACAGCTTCGTTATTTATTAAGTACCTTCGATTTTGCAAAATGTATACGACCTCGGAAAATTTGTTAATTGGTTGGCTACACGTGACATTTATACATTTGTTTACTAGTGTAAAGTTTAAAAAATAACATCCCTAATTGAACCAATTTTAAAACTTTATAATTGAAAGCACATTGGCAAGGAAAAAAGGATTAGATGATTTTATTTAAACCTATTGCAAAAAAACTAATATATATTACCGATCACTGGTTGCGCAGTCAATGATATCAATTACAATAACCAAGATCGCGATTTTGATAAAAACACCCGAGCATTAAGTAGATATATTTGTCAGTATAAACTGAACATTCTATAGTGTTGAAAAAGCAATTCATCCAGTGGATCGGTTTCGTCCTTATTCAGAACTCACCATGTACTATCCAGAATTTGCCGCGGACAATGCTCAAAACAAGGCAAATCTGCTTCGAAATCTGATGCTATATCGACAGAGTCACTCTGCCGCATACTACACACGATTTTCAATTATATGCTAACAATTATTTTGGTTAGACTTTCCTTTATGTAGAGCCTATATTGCATTCCTTTAGACCACAAGTTCCCACTAACCACACCCAATTTGTGATTATATAGAAGACACCACTCAAACTGTTGACGTGGTATTGAATTGAACATTTACATAGACGAACATTGGTTGCGCAGGCGCTGAAAACATTTTCCATAATCAATGCTACTATTTTGACTGACAAATATATGTGCATAATGGAAAAGGTGTTTATATCAATATCGCAATGTTGATTAAAATTAAATGTTATCACCGCCCGCACAACTAATCTTCGTATAATAATATAAATGATCATTTCAAAATCACTTCCACTTGTAGTGTGGTGTTTGTTCCATAATGTCAAATTGGGGATGGCTAATTGGAACTTTTGGTATAAATGGATGCCACATGAGCTTGACCTAAAAAAATTACTAATCTGATTACAGTAGTTAGAATATATCTGAATTTGTTTTGTATTGTGCGGCAGGGTGGCTTATTGTTTATAGCACGAAGTTCCGAAGCAGATGCGCCCAGGTTCAAGCCCTGTCCTCGGTAAATTCTGGCCAGTACGTCAGGAGGTCCCGATAAGGACGAAACCGTTCCACTGTATGAATTGCCTTATCTACACTATATACAATTATTAGTTTATACTGACAAATGTATGTATTTAATGGGTCATATATATATATATATATATATATATATAAACTTAAAAATTACAATTTATTCTATTGTTGTTGACAAATTTGGTTTGTCATAACATTTTTGTCATTTTTACAGTTATGCTCAACTCTTATTAAACATTTCCCTTTTCTTTTAACAATAATTGATTGCGCGGGTGTTGGTAACAATTCTTTAAATCAAGTTTGCGAGTTTGAAGTAAACACCAATCCCATTGTATTTAACCAGTCGTCGAACAACATAACAAAACTACCGCCAGCTGCAACGCACTGACGCGTTTCGACCTCCCATGATCATCATCAGAGTACGACGGCAAACTGACTATCGAGGATCAAACCGCATTGAATATATATGGAAATCAAATTTAAATATGCGATTCTCACCTCTAGCAGTCTCGCATACATTGAACTTGACTGGAAATGTCGGCTGCACAATTTCTATGCAATCACGAACATTAAGTGTTTGCAGCTTTCGCCACATATACATATATAGGCAACACAATTTCTGTTAGAAAAATTTTATACATTTTATGGTAATATTTCTAGAGTTCGCATTTCACACAATAGTTTTATTTACTATAAATAATGTATTTACTCCGGCAACGAGAGTACTACCGAACCAGTATTTATAGTGCCAATTTTTTCCGCATTTCTTGTCCAAGAATGTAATTGATTTAGTGGGTAGTGCAAGCCCTTATTTATGAGCGTCATGAAGCGCGAAATTCATGGCAATGGGAGAACAAAACTAGAAAATAGTGATTTCGGCATATCCTAATGATCTTCAGTGAAATTTTTAATGCTTGGCACCTTAAATCGTATGACAAAAAGCCAATATTTTACTTATTTACTACAACGCATAATTAAAATACTTTTTTGCTGACCATGCAACGTCGAAGCGTATCTGCATTAGCGACTGACAATTATTCGTTTATCTATTTTATTCCTTTTAGGGCTTTCTACGACATTTCTCAGCTTTTTCATACCAACTTGTGTTTAACTTTGCACTCATATATTCCTCACTGTGGAAACCAAATATATATGTAAATAGATATTAGATAAAGCATAACTGTTCAACTGTCGGAATAAGTAGGAAAAGAAAGACATGCGATAGTTGGCAAGAACACAAATTGTAATCTCCAGTCAGCTAGAATTTCGCGCGTTTTGGCGATTCATCAGCAGAATTCCATATCACGCCCCTAAACCGCAATACATATTTGGTCAAGATTACACCATCCAATTGTCCCACATTTCTTGACCAAATAAACGACAAGTACGTTACTTAGTTTAGTCTCCTACATATAAGTGGCCACTAATCCAGAATAGGGTGTGTTTGTGTGAAAGAGAGATATTATACATTTAGTTCAGCTGGACTTTCACACATCTTCCTGATCCTAGTTTAACTCACTTGGTACGCAATAGTGTATTCATAATTGAACAGATATCGGTAACCGAAAACAACGATGCTTGTTAAAGGTAAATTAGTCCTCGAGCTACTTTCCCAGTGCAGATTGTCGGCAAAACGGTGAGTGAACCAAAGTTTATTAGTAAAATTAAGGACATGCCCTATTATTGAAATCGTGGGACAGTCAGTTGCATGAGTTAAAATTTAAGGTAAACTGATAAAGTGATAAAAAATATATAATTACAGATTTGAGCAAAAGTAGTAGAATTAATGAAAAATAGAATGAGAGAGAGAGTACTTAGGTGATTAGGTTAAACAACTACATAAAGAATAAGATAATTAGCAACCCGTTTAACGAGAAAAATTCAATTTATGAAGACAGTGTAGTTTACGTTAAATACGAAGGATGTATTATTAGAAGATTAAAGAATAACATAATTGAACGAAATAAGCTGAAGCAAAGTTTTTTCAATGCTGAATAGGTCATAAGCAATTATAAATATAACTATAATATTAAAATTGAAAGTAAACTATCGAATAAACATTATTAGCTTAAACTTTTATCATAGTCAGGGTCGTTTAGACGGTTTAATTATTGCCTATAATTCGTCAAATCTACGCTCTTTGCCATCACATAGCGTTTCATGTAATATCAAACTTAGATGCTTTCTATAGCAGTCACATTCAAGATGTCCTCAAATTTCGAACACATTTAATCCAATATATGCATTTTCTTAAATGCAAATTTTATACTGTTCTGAATCGCCCACGTTCCAGCTTACCAATTTATTTACTGGTGAAATGAAGTGCATGAATTCATTTTGTTTAAATAGAAACAAAAATCGTCCACATAAATAATATAAAAAATATGTGTTACTTGGAATAGTTCAGATAGAAGAAAAATAGCCTAACAAAATTTCACTTTAGGCTAAGAAAGCCAGATTTAAAATGCTTTTGTTTGCGTAGTTCGGGACGTCTATCTATTGTAACAGCCTCCAAATAGATAGCCCTGCTCACAAATCTACCATTACTCAAAATTTAAAAAGGTATTATTGGCATTTTACATTTTTAAAAGTGAAAAACACATTTAGTATTTTTCAAATCAAGTTTCAGAGCTTGAAGTAAACAAATATCCCATTGTGTTTAACCGGTCGTCGAACAACATAGAAAAATTATCGTCCATAACACTTATGGACGCGATTCGACCATCCATTATCACCATTCATGGTGTTCGACTACTGTTTAGACACAATGGGATTGGTGTTTACTTTAAGCTAGCAAACTTGAGTTAAAGAATTGATACCAACATCCACGCAATCAATGATCGTTTAATTATATTACTTATGTTTATTATTGACATGTGTATCACACAAGATTGATTTTGCGTAATCCAATTCGGTATCTGCTTTCCAAACCATGACTGCTCACAGATTCAATTTTAATTGTAGATAACTTTCGATACAAATTGCAGTGCAATTTTGATTTTCCCACTGGGTCGAAAGAATTCTTTATCGGATGCAATCATTAACTTGGTCAGTTGTTAAATATGTGAACGGAAACATGGAGCGCAATCTACCTTTTATAAGCTTTACTGGTTCCTCATTTTTTAACATTTTGGGTGAACATAAACCTGTTTCTCATCGACTGAACACACATTCAACGCAAATTCTATGACACCATTGGGTTTTAACTCATCTATGTAATTTTGATGCGGAACGCGCATGACGATAAGTTTTATGCTCAAGATCCAACTCAGTTTGCAATTAGTCAAGCGTACGAATACACAATGCTCTTTGACACAATGCCGCCAATAAGCCTTTTTTCGAACTCAAGTGGCGTGAGCTGTTAAAATGTAAATAATTTACTACCCATGTTTTCCCATGGAAGGCTAATTCATACATTGTGCCATCAGTTCCACAATTTAGCAACAAATCTAGAAAAGCTAGAGTAACTTTCTTTCATTTGTCTGTTTTAAGTATAATATTCCGATGTCATCCTTGGAATTTATTAATAAGTTTTTTAACATCCACACAGCATTCACAGACAAAAATATATAATAAAGATATTTTTCGAAGTTAACTTCACTCTATATTTCATAGTTCAATCGGTCATACTTGAATATACCGGCTATGGTCGCAGCCAAAGCCGAACCCAACCCTAGACCATCTTTAATTTTCTAACCTAACCATTTTAAACTAGGCTTCACTTAGTTTACTGTTTTGGAAATTCACTAGGATATACTGATAAACGCATTTAAATGTTTCCTTTATATTGACATTAGTGAATAATGACCTAACATCAAAGAAAGATAATACAAATAGTTTTAGAGTTAAATTTGTCCACCTTTTTTAACAAATTCAAAAGAACCAATTAGGCTGTACTAAGATAGGTAATTTCTTACCGGCTTTAATATGTTAGCCAACCATTTGGCAATGAAGCGAATGATGGAATATTTGTGCTCTTCGTTTTTGTTCGCACATACATTTATAATTAAACTTTACTTTCCCGCAAACTATTCGACATGCTTTTGATTTTAATTAATGCTACGTTCCTAAACGGAGGCTATGGTCCAGAATTGTGAAAACAAAAGCAATTTGGTCATGCACTGGCATCACCGCGCCTGGCGTTCGAAGCCCGACGCGAAACTGTATTTAGTTAAGCATCTTCTGTTTTATTCATCTGGACTAATATCTATATATTTCGTGTACTATTCCTGCGGACTGCTCCTTTTGTACGCAAATCAGTAAAGTATGTGTTAACGTAAACTGTAAACACCAATCCCATTGTATTTAACCAGTTGTCGTACGCACTAAGAGTTTCGAACTTCCATGACCATCATCAGATTGCCACCGCAAACTGATTAGCGAGGATCAAACCGCACTGCATATATATGGAAAGCAAAATAAGATATGCTGCTCTCACCTCTAGCAGTCTCGCATACAGTGTACTTGACTGGAAATGTCTGCTGCACAATTTCTATGCAGTCTCGAACATTAACAGTTTGCAGCTTCCGCCACACACATATATATAAACAATACATTTAAACAATAATTGATTGCGCGGGTGGAGGTAACAATTCTTTAAATCAAGTTTGCGAACCAATCCCATTGTATTTAACCAGTCGTCAACGACTGGTTAAAGTTCGCAAACTTGATTTAAAAAATTGTTACCACCACTCTCTTAATCAATTTTCGTTTAATCTATAATGTTTTAAAATAAATGTATCTCGGAATAAATATTCTATGCATTTGTAATATAAATATCCGACAAGCATCGTCGTTAATTGTAATAAAAAGCAGGATGTCGCTTCGCATGTTCTTTCAATAGATCCACTAATTAAAATGGTAGTTCTATCGTGAAGGTAAACCGACATTTGTGTACAGTTATTAAACTTTTATGAAGTCCACTCTCTTGTGAGTGTCTGGCTGTAGCCCCATTTATACGTTTTTATTTGTTCTACTCTTCGATATATGACCGAATGTATGGTCACTTTTATACATGAGATAACTATTTCAACAAATAATTTCACATAAACATACTTTATGGGTAGTCTTTTCAATTTACTTATTAGCTTACCGGCTTATTTTAATGTGTGTTCGCATACAATCCAGGATATTATAGCTAGCTGATTTTATCTTCATAATCTTGCACTTTTCTGGCGATGTTTCATGTTTTATTTTTGGAATCCAACTGTGTCATGCTTTCATTTCTGATCTTTTCTATCACTTTTATTGGATGTTCATTTTTCATTAAAGTTTCCTTTAATTTGGTCATTTCTTCATCCGCGTATTTCAAGTCGACTATTGTAAGATATTATATATGGTTGGTTTGAGAGACAATCAATTATTTATAAAATAACAATTAAAAAATATATATATGTGATGAATGTGAGATATAATCATATTATTTGGATCATACGTTGACGAACACACAACTTTATGGATATTAGTGAAAAATGATATATATTACAGAGTTAAGTACTGGTAAGCATAGAAATTATGCTGATGCATGTAAGTATTCTGGAGCAAGAGGTATTTGGCTACGTTGAACTCAGTCTAAGATTCCGAAATTATTAGAAAAATTTCAAATAACATTAGCTAATGTTTTGAAACGGGACATGTTCATGTCTTGTTGGGAAAAAAATCACTCAAAATAAATTATAAAGAGAAATTGTTAGTAAAACTCGTGAATGATATTCTTTTATTTGGAATTTGTCTGCTTATCAATTGAAATTTTTTCTTTATTTATCAAAATAAAAATTGTGATCCTGATGTTAATACCAATCCCATTAAATATGTGCATTTTTCAGTATATAATAAGAACTTTAATGTGTAGAAACGGCAATTCATCCAGTAGACCGGTGTGGTCTATATTTGGAACTCTTTACTTACTGTCCAGAAGTTTCCGCGGACAGGGCTTGAACTTGACCATGACTGCTTTTGGGTTTTTGACTCAAATCACTCAGTTATCTTGTCGCATCCTACACACAACTTTTAGTTATATAATTTGTGGTTAATCCGTTGTTAATTGTCCGAACCTACGAATCCGCTGTGCGCATGTTATGTTAACTTCGCATTAAAATTATTGACATTAATTAAGGAGTTATAAATAAGAACGAAACAAGTTTACTGGATTAATTGCCTTTTCTACACTATACAATGCTTACTTTATACTGACAAATGTATACACATAATGGATCAGGTGTTTATATCCAGATCGCAACCCTGATTAAAAGTCATTGTTATCAAAAGTTTTTGTTAAATAATATAAATGTTCATCTAAATACCACTTCCCTATGGAACGTGGTGTCTGTTTTACAATGGCAGATTGCAGCTGTCTATTTGTAAATTTAGATCTAAATATATGCTATAATGGCTCCATCTGAAGAAAACGCTAACAAGGCATCAGTAAGCGTATGACAGAAAAATTATGTGTAGAGTGTAGCACAGTGGCTCAATGGCTACAATCACAAATTCCAAAGTAGACGGGCCCGAATTTTAGCTCAGTCCGAGACAAAATTCTAGACTGCACTTGAAGAATTGACAAAAAGTAGGAAACCGGTCTAGTCGATGCATTGCCGCTTCTACATTATACAAATATCAGTTTATACTGCCATATATATATATATATATATATATATGCATATATAATTGGACCAATGTTTATATGAAGATCTTAACATTGATTAAAATAATTGATATCACCGCCCGTGCAAACAACGATCCTTTAATTTGTAATTGAGGTTTACGCAGAATTAATTATTGAAGTAACCTCGTAATATTCATCCAATCGTGCTGAATTTATAGAGGCATTCCAAATTAACTACATAAGGATTTCTTAAAATAATGAATTTTTTTATAAAACTGATCAAACAGAAGATGAAATACTAACAAAAATGCAATATTAGGGCAAAATCGGCTATAATTTTAAGAGAAACAAGAAGGGTTAAATAACGAAATATAATATATGACTATTATTGGAACACAATCAAATTTGACAAGGCTGTAAACGTGAGTGTATAGGGAGAAAAAGAGCAAAATAAATTTTAAAAATTTGACCATAAAAAAGCATGCGGATATCGTCATATTGAAATTTAATATAGTCAAACACACACAGGGACTGGCCATCAGTTAGATTTGGAGATTTCTAAACACAATACTCTATTCAACTACCGTTGAATGACCTGAATAACAAGAGATCAAGACTGAAAGAACAGCCAGAAACTACGTCATGAATATGACAGCTGTAGAAAGTTCGTTGGTCTCAACATTGTACAGAATGTTTTTGATGAAATATGTCGTTAGTAATGAGAATTAAATACTTTAACAAAACCTAGCAAGAGATGTTGGTTATATATATGGCAGCGAAGGTAGTTCTCTTAGTAGACCGGATATGTCCTTACTGAGAACGATTTAAAGACTGTTTTAGACATTACTCAAACCGTGTATATTTGCTTCGGAGTCTGCGACTCTAATCACTGCGCTAATTGTGTGCAAACTATACGCAATGTTAAGTCATATACAAACTTATGTTTTTGGTTCATTTTTATATATATATATATATATATATATATATATATATATATATATATATATATGTATTCGTATATGATTATTGATATTGGTCATTAAATGCGTCATAATTATAATTAAACAAACATTGGTTGGTTAGTTTATACTGACATATGTAAGTAATTAATGGGTCAGGTGTTTATATCAAGACCGCAACCTTGATTATAATATATGCGTCATAATTGTTCTTTTACAAGCATACGGGCTAGCAGTAACAAAACAACTAGGAATTATTTTAAAGACTACAAATTGATCCTTTTATATTTTATATAAAGTTAGTCGTGTTATCGAGAGCTCTGACGATTATTCTGTTAAATAAGAAGCAGAAAGTAAGCTGCTAGAGATTATCGAATAACTGGTTGGTCCTTTATCTTTAAAATTGAACACCCACGTACAATGCATATGATTCGATTGAGATATTCTTTAAAAACCTTACATGCAAATTTTATTCTCCAACATAATTTAAATGGGTGAATTCGCTTTTAATCTTAATAACTTCTGGTGGTGTTTTAACTTTTCAAAATAACACAGCAGCTGCCACAAATGTAGCTCATATAGAGACTTAACAACAGTATTACAATCACACATTGCGCCTCTAAACAAATGATTTATTGAAAGATATATGTAAATTTGTTCAAACTTGAATATTATTTTTGAATTTAATACTCAATGTCTATTAATTAAAACGTGGTCCATTTAAACTTGTTTTAAAACCCCCAGGTGCATGTAAATTAAGTCAAAAATATTTTCAACTCCTAGTTTTTATTGTCATTTAATTGACAAAGCGTGTCCAAAATTGTGTAAAATATTTGTCACAAAACGACATGGTATCAAGTTGTTCTGGCATTTCTATTTTGCGACAAATAATTTATTTTTACACGAACATTCTATTTTTTAGTCTTGATAAGCATTAAGTAAAAACTTTCCAGTTTCATCATATGCAGTCGAATAAATTGTCATAAATTTATATACGAAATCTTTATGATCGTATAAGCGTATCCGAAGCATATCAGTGAGATCAAGTAAAAAGACATGAAATAATTTATTGAAGCAAACGAAAATCAGCCTAATGGTTGATATTGTCGCCAACATCCAAGTCGTGATTTTATACAAAATTGACTCACTCGGTTTGGAAGCAAAAACGAGGTATGTGTCAATTTCCGCTAAGTTTAAGTCTTCGTTTTTGTCTGTGGATGAATGCATCGAAAATAAGCACTCTAACTGTTATCTTTCATTGTAAACATCATTAAGATGATTCAGACGTCTATTCCACCTATTCTCCTGATGCTAATTTACATAATTTAGGACTCATTATAAGTCTTCATTATAGGATATTTCCATCTGGAAGCACATGAGACGGAATGTATATCTAGCCGAGTATTTGCATCCCTGATTTGAACATCTGGTCTATATTTAATTTATTCTTGAAAGCATATAATTTTATCCTTTGCTAGCTTACTTGTTAATTCGCAATATATAAGATCGCTAGGACTTTCAAATCATTAAAATAATAAATTTTGCTATACTTCCAAGATATTATCTACACGAAGGCAAATCTTATTAAGGCTCAACGTTGAGACTGGCTGTAATGCAAACCACATATTTCCACCATTATTACACTCAGCATGCTATCCACACTAGTAAATCACTAGGCGCCACTACTGTCTCGCAGTTCAATCCTCATTAGATCGCAGACGCCATAAATTTTAGTTCCATTAAACTGTATTGTTAGGGTATTGAAGACGCCTTGTCTTCAAAGCAATAAACTGTAATAGTTAATTTATCCTTAAAATTTGTCAAAATAACAGAATTATCTTGTTCAATAGTTTTTAATCATAACTTTCAATTTCTGCAGCGTCCTAAAAAATTTTGTATAGAAAACAGGTTTAAAATATTTTCATCATATCAAAGAAATAATTTGGTGATGCTTAAACAAGTGCATTATTGGGAAATATAGGTCATCTTGTCTCGATATGAGTATGGCTGGAGATCGCAGAACAGTTTTTAATAGATATTGATTCAAATTCAAGCTCAAAACTCCTTAACAATTATAGCAAAATTTAAGTAAACGGACTTAGTCTAAGCTTTCCCACTTAACTATTGATGTTGTTATTCCTTCAATAGACTTTCCGTCAAATTGACCATCGAATTGAACTTAGTATGTATTAAAGTCATAAAGTAAAAATCCGTAATCGGTAAGATGGCTGTCAGTCTATTTTCCGACATTAAACACGGAACGATTTATTTTACAGGTTCAGTCTTTTGATTTGGCCTATTTTGTTATGACCTACACTAAAGATGGTTTTAAAGGACATTTTCTGATTTTCATGCTTCCCGCAAAGAAATTGGGCACAATAGTGTAGAGTACTCTCGAAATCCTATTATTAATGCGGTAATGTATTTGTTTTGATTTCCTTATGTAATTTGATAGGCAATCATTCAAATCAAATTGAATTCAATATACCTACGATAGAAGGAAATGGACATGCAGTGTCGAGGTCAGACTATGGGAAAGAGTCGGCTATTTGAGAATGGATCACCATTTGATGGTTCAATGCGCGTTTTCCGCTACGAAATTCCCCACAGATCTACTAAATCGGCCTTATGAATCGAAACCATCAATAACTTATATGATTTTTTATTTTCATATTTGATAAATTTTACATCATGCTGATCTACCTTTTAGACTGCATCCTAAAAAGTCACGTACAGGGAAAATATGAGGATGCATAAGACAAGCATGTACGCGAATTATATTCTGTCCAGACATGATGGAATATGTGTCTAGATCGAAGAGAAATTCTCTATTCTGGCATATCTTAAATAAATTTTTGCCGAAAATTTTCTCTGAAGGCACTCATTTCTGTTAATTATATCTTTATTTGATATGTCCAAATTCTAACACATTCTTATTGAGTATCAATATTTGATCTTGAGCGGTTATTCCGAGTTTCACTAAAATCAGGAATCCACAGTAGTTTTTTGGGTTTCTCAGATTAGGAGTATGGCGAGAGGCTCGTATTTAAAGACATAAATTTGACCGAGTAGGCTTGTCCGAGGATCAACGACAAATAATTGAAGAATTTTTAACTGTAGTTCAGCAAATTGGTACCTAACAAAGGATACTTTTCGAGTCGATCAAGAACTGAACATGAAGGTATTTTTGCCAGACTACTTGTTGCATTACGATGTTTTAGTTTACGATGTAAATCACATTTCGTATCAATTTAGTTCTGAGCACTCGTGGAAAGGTATGGAGTTCATTTTTAATAGATAACCATTTTAGATTGCACAAAATAATAAATGCCTAGATTGTTTCAGAATCAAAGATTCTTATTTATTCTATTCTATTTATATTTTTATATTGAGAAGAAAAGATGGATTAAAATACACGTCGCTATTTACCTTACAAAAGTTCTTTTATATTCGTTTTTTAACATCCATGCACATACCGTGTTCTCGAACAACGACCAGAGAGCCTTTTCTGATACAGAGAAAACCCCGCTTAAGAATTAAAACAGCTGGTTTGCTAAAGATTTAACCATCGACAATAGAACATTAGGAAATAAACTCAATGTCCTTCCTACACGAAATCGATTTAAAGTCAACTGAATTCTAAATTGATATTTATCTTGTCCACAGAAGTCCCTTCTTAGTGAAGCTCTGGCGCACACGCACATTGTATTTAAGGCCTAAACTGAAACTCATAGTCGTTATTTGCATGACATAATTAAAACTATTCTCCTAATCACGCACAAACAAAAACACACACACGCAAATTAATAAAAAGGTATCATTTAAACATCACAACGAACGTACAATCCCTCATGGTTATTAACCGTTCAGAATGTCGTCTGAAATATTTAAAAAATATTCAGTCTACTCTAGACCGGCGAAAAATATATACGCAATTTTTTATAAATAATAATGTACAGTTTATCGGCGAGTACATCATTCAACTCAGCATGGGCGTTCTAAAATAAATTCATTTCTTAATTTAAATATATCATAAGGTCAACAGAATCAACTTATTTTATGGTAATTTATTCTTTAAAATAATGTATACCTATCAATCAATAGCATAAAAGTTACAACTCTTAGTTGAAGAGTTTAAAGAAAAGGATTAAAATAAAAATGTTTTCCAGTATCGAGACATAAATATAAAAAGCACAAACAAACAAGAGGGCACCGATACATACGCTAAGTATCTAGCATAGTAAATAAATTAGAGTCCTTTACTTTTTTGAATTTCTTAGCTTCGTCTTAAATGTTAGTTATAAAAATAAAATCGAAATAAATAATTCAATCAAAATTTGTCATTCTTAACAAAAATTAACATGTTTGATTAGACAAAATTACGGGTTTTTAACACATTTAAAAGCCCTTTGCTTTAATCGGGCGAAGAAAGGACTTTTCTTAATTCTAGTCGTTATTTTAATCCAGATTAAACAGTCCATGATCAGAAATTAGAATTAGCCACTCTTTGGTTAGAAACTACAGGAAACATAAAAAGTTGAAAAGTATGACCTCATCAGTGTTGTGACTGTAGCAGGATTACTCCCAATTTCTTCCTGAGAAGGAAATTTTTTGGATACCGTCGTCGGTAAACTGCATTTGTCCACAATTCATCACAACTGTTAGGAACAAACTGATAAAGTAAGTAAGATATTACGTTTAACCTTTTCATTTATACCCCTGACTGGTTAGTCATAGAATAGATAACTAACGTTACACTAGGTGGGTGTGCGTCACTCGTGTGAGTGTGTATCGATTACTAGTGTGTACAACCAAATTAATGACAGTTAGATGGCTACATTATAATTTACACTTTACATATATTAGACTATTTTTTAAAGTTTCCAAGTGAAATGACGTAATTGAGGATATCCAAAAGTTTTAGCTTTTGAGCCAAATGAAACAAATACACCATCGAAAACAGCATGCCAAGGTAAGTGAAAAAATCAAAGACAGGCAAATGGTACAAGTGT
Source organism: Eudiplozoon nipponicum (assembly GCA_029291075.1). Lineage (NCBI taxonomy): Eukaryota > Metazoa > Platyhelminthes > Monogenea > Mazocraeidea > Diplozoidae > Eudiplozoon > Eudiplozoon nipponicum. The sequence goes on along the minus strand of JAQBSW010001850.1, from coordinate 49,810 downwards.
GAAATTTGAGACAACCCGTTAATTAGTACTTATGACTGGCCACTATCGTAACAGCTACTGTGCATTTGTGCTTGTCTATATAAATTGTAAGTGTTCAGTTACATATAATGCACATATATGCACATCGGTCAAAGTGAAACTGCAGACACTCGTTGCTAATTTACACTATGCACACGTTAGATAATTTTGTCTTAATTCGTACGATTTGAAAAAATGTTATACAAGCGATAACTAAAAGGACACATGAACCATTATGTACATTCATTTTTCAGTATAAACTAATAATTTTATATTGTGCAATAGGCAATTCACCTAATAGGCTGGTTTATTCCTCATTGAGTACTCATCACGTACTGTCCAGAATTTGCCGCAAAGAGGAATCGAACCTGAGCACGTCTGCTTCGGAAACTGGAGCTCCAACCAATGAGCCACCCCGCCGTAAAGTAAACTAAAATTGTTATTTATATACTAATGTTTCTCTGTAAGTTTTTTCTTTATGTGGAGCCTATACTGCCCTAAAGTTCCAAAGAACCATCCTAACGTTAAATGGGGAAGTGGTATTGAAATGAACATTTATATAAATAAACGAACACTGTTTTCGTGTGCAGTGATAACAATTACTCTAATCAAGGTTTTGATCTGGGAATAAAAACCTGACCCATTATTTACATGCCTTTGTCATTAGAAACTAAATATTGTGTAGTGTAGAAAAGAGAATTCGCCCAATAGACCGATTTCATCCTTACTTGGAACTCATCACGCACAGTCCAGAATTTGACGCGGTCAGGGCTCGCTCCTCGGCACGTCTGCTTTGGAATCTTGTACTCTAACCTCTCGGCCATCTTGCCGAACAATACACATAATTTTCAGTTATATACTAACTCATGATTCTTGAATTCATTTTTCTTTAGGTGGAGCCCATATTAGATCTGTTTAAACCTAAAGTTCAAATTAAAAATCTTAACTCTGCCATTGTAGAACAGACACAACGCAATATGGGAAGTGATTTTCAATTAAACATTTATATAATTAAACGAAAATCGGTTAAGTGGGTGGTAGCAACAATTAATTTTAATCAAGATTGCAATTTTGATATAAATACCTGACCCGTTATACATTTGACACGCCTGTATAGGTAAAATTTAAAACAGTACGTGATTAGTTCCCAATAAGGACGAAACCCGTCTAATGGACGAATTTATTATAATCAAGGTTGCAAACTTGATATAATAAATTTTATCACTGCTCGTTTAATTGATGAATTGCCTTTTCTACACTATACAGTTCTTAGTTTATTTTGGCAAATATATGGACATAATGGGTCAGGTGTTTATATCAAAATCGAAATCTTGACTAAAATTAATTGTTACCATCGCTCGCGCAACCAATATTCGTTTAATCAGAATTGATAGGCACAAGGGAAAACAAAAAATATACAATAGGACTGTTAAACATTTCAAGCACGTAATAATCGTTTTCACCAACTGCACAGTTAATGATTGTTTAATTCAATAGAGTCTACATGTGGGGAAAGATGTTAAGAGGCCGTGCTCTTGTTTGCAAAGAAATCGTGCAACCGCCATTTCCAATGAAATACAATAAACGCAAGACTACTGCAAGTAACATCCGCATTTATTATTTTCGATAATTTATGCATGAATGGCAATTTGATCCTCGTTCATCAATTTGCTTTCGTACTCTGATAATGATTATAGAAGACCTAAACTCATCAGTACGTGCGACTGAGAGCAGCATTGCTATGTTATGCACCCGATTATATGAAGTCTTGGTCGCCTTTATTTAAAGTTTGCAAATTTGAAATAAGGTATTAAATAATAAGTGATGGTCTGACAGGAAAATTTCCTAACAAAAATTTGAATATCCCAATAAAATTCGATCACTAAGATAACAGACCCTTAATAAACGGTTAACTCCCGTAGAGCTCCAAATAGATTAAATAAAATAATAATTAAAGAATCAAATTTAGAAGGATTTAACTGTGAATAAATTATTAATCCTATATAAGTTTATAGGCGAAGGAATAAGAAAATATTATTTCCTTATTCTTAATCTTTTCAGATCCCGATAAGTGCAATGTTCTTCCCCTACCATTTTGTAATGGTATGTAAAAATGTAATCAAACTTTTTCAATCATTGTTTAATTAGTATTATCTTCTCTTGATTTAATCTAAATAGATTGCCCAATCAATCTCGTCATTCTGTTAGGACTATATATCGCTATGCGTCTAATGTCATCTAAGTTAACTGTGCGTCCAGTCTCTATTTCACAACTGGAAGAGGCAAATTCAGAAAACATGCCCATATTTATAAGCAATTCTTTGTTGTTCTCTTCTTAATTTTATTGATAATATGGTTTCCTCAACATACATGATACTACAGTCTTTGCATGGAATTTCATACACTCCTGACTTCCCGAAGGGTTCAATTTTATCTTTTGCTTTAGAGAATCTAGTTCCCATGTGAAGGAACAGTCTAAAAACGGTTTTTATATTTTATTTCAAAGCTATTGATTGTACTCTCCTGCTTAGTTTTGTGCCAAGTTAAACTGTATCACTAGAATCTGCGTTCTGTCTGATTTTACGTACCTCACCATACGATAAAATTGACTTGCGACAGCCAACACAGTGGCATTTATTAATTTATATTGGTATAAAATACGACATTATATTTCACGCAGTCTGCCTTATAACAAATTCCTATGCTTTATTTCTTTTAATGTAAAGATTCTTTTTTTAACTTTTTTAATGTACAGATTTTTAAGCGATACGGATGATTTGACTTGAAATTCGAAAGGATTGCCGAGTAATTATCTTTCTTTTAATTATCTCTAAAAATCTGCCTATTTTTCAGTTAATTTGACATCAAAAATGTAATTCACCTGATGAATCTCTTTCAATCGTAAATTGAAATTCAACGAACAGCAAAAAATGTTTGAAACTAATAATTGATGTGTGAAAAAGAAATAGAGAATCCTTCTTTAACTCATGGGCAGTATGCAAAACGATTGAGAAATAAACGACAAAGCAAAAATGCTTAATCTCAGCCATGTTAACAGATAATGTAGAATCTATTAACAAAAGAAAGGCTGAAACATTTAACAAATCATAATAAAAATTGTAATGAATATAATTATTACTATTATGTTTAATTCACTCATGCATTTTCTATATTATAGTGAATAACAGTATTATTAAAAGCATCAATATTTATTTTTATTATTTCTGTTTAAATAATAATAATAATAATAATAATAACAATAATAATAATAATAATAATAATACATAATGACTATTATTATTAATAATATAACTATTACTCGTGTTATTAATTTAGTTAGAAACATTTTTTTAAATCATAAAAACAATTGTAATGAATATTATTTTTACTATTATGTTTAATTTACTCATGCATTTTCATACTATAATGAATAACAGTATTATTAAAATCCTCATTTTTTATTTTTATTAATTCTGTCATAATAATAATAATTGTAATTATTATTATTAGTAATATAACTAGTATTCGTGTTATTAATTTAGTTATTATTATTATTATTATTATTATTATTATTATTACTATTAATATTAATTTTTCTATTACTATTAGCATTTGTATCTCTATTCCTATTAATATTTCTATTAGTATTACTATTACCTTTACTAAAACAATTTCTAGTGCTATTTCTGCAGTAATGAATATTAATAGAATTATTAATAATAACAATAACAATAATAATAATAATAATAATAATAATAATAATATACAATAATAATATCCGTTACAATTGTGTATAGCAGATGATTTTGTATTTAATCAGGCGTCGAACAGCATAGCAAAACTATGGCCAGTCGCTAGGTTTTTTCAACGACTGGTTAAATAAAATGGAATTGGTGTTTACTTCAAGCTCGCAAATTTGATTTAAAAATTTTTTATTTATATATATATATATATATATATATATATATATATATGACCAGAAGTACAAACAAAAGACAGCATGAACGGAAAGTATAATCTCAAGCATCGGTTCCGTACTTACTGGCGACTCACCAGCAGTAGCCTGTATTACACCCTTTACCCACTATATATTTGGGTGAGGAATGTGAAAAATAGGACTTTATTATCTCCTATACGAATGTGTAAACTTGCAGTAGTGAAACTAATATTATATAAAGTCTCGACAATGCGACTTCAACGCTAATTCACACTATAATATATATATATATATATATATATATATATATATATATATCGAGTCTGTAAAGGATACCAATACTATGGCTATTGTGTCTGTACCCGGTACCACCATTATAGTACCGCAAGGTACATGTTTGCCGAGTCGGTACATGGTACCAACACGATGGATTTCTATGTATTGAGAATTACAATTATTTCTGAACACCTGTTACTCCAGTTAGTACCATGTACCTTTCGATACTATAATGTTGGTATAGTCATAGTGTTGGTATCATTTACAAACTCGGTATATATAATATATAGTGTGAGTTAGCGTTGAAGTCACATTGTCGAGACTTTATATGATGTAAGCTTCACTATTGAAGGATTACACATTAGTCCAGGAGTCGCCAATAAGCACGCAACGCAGGTGCACGAGCTTATACTTTCAGTTCAGGCTGTATTTGGTTTGTCCTTCAGGTCATAATTGAACTAATTTGTTACTAGGTCCGTAACACGTAATACATAATTGCATACTTTTTTGTAATGTCGTTTTTCTAGTAATTTTGTTTTGAGTACCATCAGTTTTTGACATTTAAATAATTCAGAAAGTTTCAATATTCAGTACAGAGTATCAAATCTCGCATTTCACGAAATGGACGGTGGTGTTTAAATGGATTTACTGTTCAGTTTATGCCCGTTTTCGGCTTATTTTTTAATACTATCATCTTTCCGTCCCAGTAGCAAAATATTAACGAAAGACAGTACGTAATATTGAAGGTTTACGCGCTCGCAAACAAACTAAATTTGATGGACCACATTGTTCAAAGGTGCATGAATATAATTCATTTCAACGTCTTCATTTATGAATATTAATTTGTCATCAACATACCCCAGATCAGCATAGTAATACTCGTTAATAAATGGTGTAAATGTTTGTTTCCATAAAGAATATGCAGGCATTTACTGGTAGACGGATTACCTATCGCCACTTTATTGATTTGCGTTAAATACTTTAAGCGTACATATTAAAGAGAACTGTTAGATGACTTTTAGGTATTGTGAATGATGAAAAGTTTCAGTCGATAATTGTACAAAATAAATCGATGGTTTTTCCAAAAAAGAATGCTTGTAAATATAATTTTACATCCAATAAAACTATTCTTTATGACTGACATTGTACAATTTTACTTTATTTATGAAGTCAAATTATCGCGATCATAAGGGTTTGATATTTTGAAGGTTTACAGGCTGTAGGATTGTTCTTAATTCTCTCACCAGTTTGTGTTATTGCGTGTTTATCATTGACAAATTCGTTAAAAAAGGACGAGAACGATAAACTAGTCAACATAAATGAAAGGTATAATCTGAGATACACATACGCTTCGTGCTTAATGGCGACTCATCAAAATCAGCCAGAATTTCGATATTTCACTTTATAAATTTGGGTGAGGAGTGTGGGAAAATTGCACTTTATCACCTCTAATACAAATTTATATACAAGTAGTGATGGGTTTAACCTAATATAAAGTCTTCGAAGGTGGGAATGATGAATAGTTTCTGTCAATGAATGTACAAAATAAATCGATGGTTTTTCCAAAAGGAATGCTTGTAAATATATTTTTACATCCAATATATTTATTTTCTGAGCTTGACATTGTTCAAGTTGACTTTTTTATGAAGTCAAAATTATAGCGATCATAAGCGTTTCATATTTTGAAGGTTTACAGACTGTAGGATTGTTTTTTAGTTCTCTCGCCAGTGCGTGTTATTGAGTGCTTATCTTTGACAAATTGGTTAAAAAAGGACGGGAAGGATAAACTAGTCAACATAAATGAAAGGTATAATCTTGATATGATTGTTTATTTGTACACACATTTATATTCACACCGTTCGTATACTAACAGGTTTTGTTTTGTCTTTTAGCATGTATATCTGCATTATATGATGAATAAAGCCTAATATTTTAGGCAACTCTTTCTTCTGACTTGTCTAATCATTCTGCCCGTTTGCTGTGCTTGTTACTGTGATTCAGAACAATTTATTCATCATATAACCCAATCATGGAACGCCTACTCAGACCAGAAAGATTTGATGTTGAACCTAGTGCACCAGATGCAGCAAAACAATGGAATCATTGGTATCGTACATTCTGTGGCCTCCTAAAAGCAGTCGAATCCATGAATCCGGATAAATTAGACACTCTTATTTCCTACGTCTCTCCTAACGTATATGAACACATCGTTGACTGTGATACATATGATCATGCTATCAAAACTCTAATGAATCTCTATGTCAGACCGAAAAATGAAGTCTTTGTTCGTCATATACTCGCGACTACTAAACAAGAAAATGGCCAAACATTGGAATCAATTTGTTCAGATTCTGAAATCGTTAGCTAGGGAATGCAATTTCAAACCAACTACGGCCGAGGAAAATCGAGACGATGCTCTGCGCGATGCCTTCATTAATGGAATCCAGTCCAATTCAATCAGACAACGTCTCTTAGAACACAACTCACTTAATTTTCAAGCGGCTTTTGATGAAGCACGTGGTCTCGAAATGGCGGAAAAGCAATCATTATCATATCAAAACTGTTTGAATTCTGCACACACTGCAACGGTTCAGCCACTCTGTACTTCATCAACCTCCGATAAATCTACAGATAATCTTGTTGCTGCTGTTAAACAAAAATGTGACTTTTTGTGGGTACGATTATCATTTAAGATGGAAATGTCCGGGCCAGAAACGCCTTCTGTAAAAGTTGTGGAAACAAAGGACATTTTCAAAAGGTATGTCGCTCTAAGAATCACCGCCCAGTGGTTTCGACGCTTCATCCTACCATATCTGCAACTGTATTAGCTGCTGCTCCTGATTGTCTCACCAAATGTGTAATAAATCTAGAAGTCAATAACATAAATTGTCATGCTCTCGTTGATACAGGCAGTTCCTGTAGTTATGTTTCAGAAGCCTTCGTTTTGAAAAAATAATTGGAAAAATTCACTTCCTCTCAAGAAACAATAACCATGGCGTCTAGCTCATTTTCGAGTCATACCAAAGGCCATTGTTTTGTGTCGATTCAATACAAATCATGTGTTTATCAAAATATCAAGCTATCTATACTTTCTGATCTTTGTACTGACGTACTCCTCGGTCATGACTTCCTTGGATTGCATAAAAAAGTAAATATCTCTTTTGGTGGTCATAAATCGTCATTCACCGTCTGTTTACTGAAACCTGCATCTGTTACGTCCCCGCCTCTTTTCCACCATTTAACTACTAACTGGAGGCCTATTGCTACGAAATCAAGAAGGTACAATCGAATGGATGAAATATTTATCCGGGATGAAATAAACAGATTAGTTTCTGATGGCATTATCGAACCTTCAACATCCCCGTGGAGAGCACAAGTTCTCGTGGTATCGAATGAGAATCACAAGAAACGTATGGTTGTGGACTACAGCCAAACGGTCAACAAATTCACACTCTTAGACGCCTATCCTTTGCCGAAAATAGACCAAATGGCTGAAACCATTTCAAAATATCATATATTTAGCACTTTGGATCTCAAAAGCGCTTACCACCAGATACCTATCCAAGAACATGAAAAGGTATTTACTGCTTTCGAAGCGTGTGGACGCTTGTTTCAATTCCGTCGCATTCCCTTCGGAGTGACGAATGGCGTCTCATGTTTCCAAAGAACTATGGATCATATAATCGCACAGGAACATCTCACAGATACATTTGTCTATGTGGGCAATGTGACAGTTTACGGGAGAGATTTGCTTGAACACGAAACAAATCTCAACAAATTTCTTAATGCCGCTAAAAAATATGGATTGACCTTAAATAAATCAAAGAGCATTTTTCGCAAATAAAGAAATTACTCTTCTTGGTTTTCAAATATCGAATGGAAAAATTAAACCTGATCCTGACCGATTAAAGCCTTTACAATATCTCCCACCACCGTCGAATGTGCAATCGCAACAAAGAATTGTGGGATTTTATCGCTTATTATTCGCCGTGGATCTCCAACTTCTCCGATAAAATTCACTCACTCGTTCATAATCGAACTTTTCCTTTGCCCGTCTCTGTGAAACAAAATTTCGATGATCTTAAAAAAGAATTAGCCGTAGCAACTTTAGCTTCTATTCGTTGTGATATTCCGTTTGTCGTCGAAACTGATGCTTCGGACGTAGCTATTGCTGCCACTTTGAACCAAGATGGAAGACCTGTGGCGTTTTTTCTCGGACGTTGACGCCATCTGAAAAACATCACTCAGCTGTTGAAAAAGAAGCCTATGCCGTGGTTGAAGCTATTCGAAAATGGAGGCATTTACTTTTGGGTAATCATTTTAAACTTGTCACTGATCAAAGATCTGCTTTCTTTATTTTTGGCAATCAAAAATCGAGGAAGAGTGAAGAACGATAAAAATTTTGCGCTGCAAAATGGAATTATCACCTTACAGCTTTGATGTTGTCTATAGACCCGGAAAAGATAACAAAGCAGCAGATGCACTAAGTCGATCCTGTTGTGGTGCGCTTCTAAATGGACTGGATTTAAAACAAATACATGATTCTCTTTGTCATCCTGAATTTCTCGTATGCTCCACTTTGTGAAATCTCGTAATTTACCATATTCTATTGATGAAATTCGAAAAATGACCTTGAGTTGTGAAGTGTGCTCTGAAATCAAGCCCAGATTTCCTTCGGCAATTCAAGGCCAATTAATCAAAGCTACCCAACCGCTTGAGCGGTTATCTATCGATTTTAAAGGACCTCTTCCTTCATCAACTCGTAATTGTTATCTACTGACGGTCATCGATGAATATTCTCGATTTCCCTTTGTATTTACTTGTCCTGACCTTAGCAGTCACACCGTCATACTTCACCTGTGTCAAATATTCGCAATGTTTGGGATGCCTTCGTACATTCACTCAGACAGAGTTTCTTCCTTCATGTCGACCGAGGTACAAAATTTTCTTCGGGAAAAAGGTATAGCTTCGAGTAGAACGACTCCTTATAATCCCAAAGGAAATGGACAGGTAGAAAGAATGAATGGTACCTTATGGAAATCGATCCTTCTCGCTCTCAGATCAAAAAGGCTTTCAGTTGAAAACTGGGAATGCGTGCTGCTGGACGCATTACATTCAATCCGTTCATTATTGTGCACATCTACCAACGAAACCCCTCACGAGCGTCTTTTTCGACACAATAGAAGGTCGACTTTTTGGTACCACACTCCCAACCTGGCTTACTGTTCCTGGCAAAGTTTTACTCAAGAAGAATGCTAGAGTTTCTAAATATGACCCCTCTGTGGAAGAAGTTGAACTAATTCATTGCAATCCTAACTATGCGCATGTTCGTTTTTTCTGATGGAAGAGAAGATACAGTATCTATCCGTCAATTAGCCCCGAAAGGCTCCGACGCACTGATGAATGAAGCTGGAACTAATATGGGACTCTGTGAAAATGAACCGGTTGTTGCTGATGAACAAACCTCATATAATGACGATACCGATATTGATAATGTTAAGGCAAATGGTGAATCTACGGATAACTCAAATGCTCGTGACCTATCAGAGAATCTCGAAAACCTTATCAATCAACAACAACGTGTTCATCCTTATAACTTACGAAGTGGAAATGTTTAAATACTATGTTTTCTCAATCCTCTTTGAATTGTTACTATAACAGTCTTGTTCCGACTCTGACGCTACGCTACAAATCGCAGTGGAGGAGAATGATATGATTGTTTATTTGTACACACATTTATTTTCACACCGTTCGTATACTAACATGTTTTGTTTTGTCTTTTAGCATGTATATCTGCATTATATGATGAATAAAGCCTAATATTTTAGGCAACTCTTTCTTCTGACTTGTCTAATCATTCTGCCCGTTTGCTGTGCTTGTTACTGTGATTCAGAACAAATCTCGTGTAGACATACGCTTCATGCTTACTGGCAAATCATCATTAGGAGCCAGAACTTCTCTCTTTACCCTCCATATATTTGAGTGAGGAGTTTGGAGAAATTCAACTTTATAATCTTTTATACAAATGTGTATACAAGTTGTGGTGGGGTTAACTTAATATAAAGTTATCGACAGTGCGGCTTTCAAGCTAACTCACTATATATAATACATACTGAGCCTCTAAATGATTCAAAGGCTACGGTTGGTGAGTCTGTACAAGGCAAAAAAACAAATGTTAATGGTGTCTCTTAAATAAGATCTCCGCGTACATATTATGAATACGTTCGTTCGTAATTTAGATAAATGTAACTTTTCATTAATGAAAGACATAAATTAAATAATATCGATGTTACTTTCTCTTTTGCACGTATATGCTTTTAAAGACCGTAATGGAAAAACTGAAAAAAATCATAATATGATAAGATAGACACTTCGCTTATTTGGGAAGTTTTAGATTATCCCAAGATTATAGTAATGGAATATCAACACTGAATCTTATGGTAAATTAAACTTAATTCCTTAAACGTCTTTTTAATGTCACAAATCCATATGAAAGATCAATTAGAAATAAGGTCATTACAGAGCCTATTAAAACGGTACATTTGCTTAAAGTTAAGTGTAAGGTTAAAAATAAATTAAATTTTGCTTCAATAGTTTTAATGAACCAAGATGAAAAAGATGTCCAATTATGAAATTCAACATCACTTAAATAAGTTATTATCGAACAATGTCATATCTTAGTCAAGTATAGTATTCGGCACATAGTAAGACGTTAATAGTAAGAAATAAAGTTGCACCAAGATTTTAAAGTTTTGTGAAATTGAGTACATTTCGTAATCCATTAAGACTTATCGGTAGTGTCACTAATTCCCCAACATATACAATTTTAAACTTTTTACAATATATAATTAGAAACTATACCTACTTCTGTGACCAATATTTTTATGAGTTGGATTAAATTGTAGATAATTGTGTACAAGTTGAAGACAATATACTGACGAGCATACATTTAATATCACTGTACACTGAACTGATTTCGACGTTCCTTTGTTGATCAACTGTTAAGGAAGGAAGCATAATACCGATTTGGCACAATATGTATATAATTGAATTTATATGCCATACACAGATTCTACATTCAGGAATCATCATTATTTAAAGAAGTATAGGTGTCCCAAAGGCCAACTTCGGTCGGTTCCAATAGCAAAAATCTCTGCATTATATGGAAAATAATTGCTTAGATAAAACACCAATAGAGCCGAAATTGTATCGTTGGTTCTTGGATAACACTAGAGATCTGGAATCATAGTGATGATGATCTGTTAAATCTCTTCAATTTAACTCACCAAATGTGTAGATTTAAATTTAAGATTGAGAATGAGCCATCAAGTGAACTACCGCTTTTGGATATCCAGTTAGTTATAAAATGGAAGAAATTATACAAATGTTCTTGCGAAGATATTTACTCGGGGATCCAACCTACTTTCAAGTCTAATCATCCAAAACGTCAAAAGAATTGTTATCTTAAAATCAGAAAAAAATAGGAAGCCTTAGATTTAAAGATATAAAACAGTTTGTATTAGGCCGATTGCTTGAAATATTTGGTGCTAAATGCTATACTCTTAATTTAATTTCAGTAACAATTATGGCTGTCGCAAGTAAATGTTATTGTAGTTTGAGGGACGTAAAAGTAGAAAGATAAAACTAATATCCTTGGATGTTAGTACTACCAGACACTTAGCTAAGCAGGCTAGCAAATTACTATATATATATATATATATATATATATATATATATATATATATATATATATATATATATATATATATATACATATTATATATATATATATAATTACTAATATATAATCTAAGAACAGTTTTAAAACAATACTGTACGCTGAGCACTAGACTTTCTTACCAAAAAAGAAAATAAATGAATCCCATACAAATATTGCTATTTCATGTATATTACCGAGATAAATCGTCCACTGTAGACAAGAATGAGAAGATATATCAGTGCACGTAACTTCATACATATTGCTAAATCTGATCTTGTCCGACATGCAGTGGATTAGGATGACTTTACACAAATAGTGTTACGTAGTCGTAACAAATTGATTAAATTTATTGAGGAATCTATTCACATTCAATCACGAGAAAATACTATTAATTAAGCAGCAGTGGGAAATCTTTACATTCTATTTGGAAAACAGCATTAAATAAAGAAAAGAAAAGACGATTGCATGAATTAAAATATAAAGCCAACCCTCGTAAAAGATTAAAACATTGTGTTAAAAATGGCGTATTAGTGGGTTGTTCAACTTATTATTGGTTAATAAATTATTGATAGTGTAAAGCTTTCAAATTTCATCCTTTAACTGTGATCTTACCGTATATTTTTCTTTATGACTCTTAATGAGTTGAATGATTCTCAGAATAATTTTATCTTAATAAACCCCTTTGACTAATATCGCCTATTCTTTCGTTAAGCAAAATTTAATCTTCTTCTTATCTGACCATCAAGTACTTTATTCTATATCTTAATCAAGTTTCTTAATTTTGATCGTTTTCTAGAACATATTCTTTTGTATAGCACTTAACCTATCAGTTGAGATCATTATTGGTATATTGTGTTAATTATATTTAACTAGATGTTCATTTGTTATATATATCCATGCACTCATGAACGGATCTAACGAAGTGACAACAAATGTTATTAACTAGGTGAGTCACATGTGTAATTTCACACAAGCATATTTCGTCTCTTTGTAATTTTTATCAGTTACGTTGATGCGTTCTTATTAATGGTGAAGTTGATTTAATGAGCTTCCAATCCTTAAACTTGAGGGAAGTCTCAATTACGTCATTTCATACTGTAAATATAAACTAATCGAACGCGTATAAAAATCAACCACTCTAGTATCATTTAGTCAGTTGTACACATCAGTCAAGTGCACACACACACATGTGACACACACCTTCTTACTGAGGCGTCCATTAGATATTATAAGACTATCTAATTATTTAAACAAGGATGTGATATTGATATAAAACGCAAATGCCATGAAATATAATTTTGTTAATGTTTATATCAAAATCACAAACTTAATTTAAATATTTGTTATCACCGCCCGCGCAATCAATGATCATTTAAATATGGGACCAACCAGACAGAAGTAGAAATGAAAAAATTTAATTAAATATCGCACTTGCTTTATAGATATGTTCCTAAGACGAGTAATTATTTCTGAACCGGTGAAGGGTACAGACAAATTTTCCGAAATATTTCCAAAAACAATGGACTAGGATGTGTCCTGCATTAGTCACAACAAGGACCATGGAAAATCTGTGCCGTTAATGTTTCTGATAATACCACATGTTACTAAAAATCTAGAATAGAGACTCGTTGAAAATTTTCCCGTTTCACATTATCTTTATAACAATATTTGATGTTTTAACACTTTATTCAGAACTAATGTTCAGCTTAACTAGCGTTTTGAGTAAGCTAGGGTTAAATTTGTGATTTTGCTTAATAATTGATAAATGTATGAGATTGGTAACAAGCAAAACGTTTCATCTGATTTAATAATATATTATGTATAGGCAATCAAAGTGGAAAGTGTAATCAATGTTAAATTGCATCTTATTAAGCTAATAAAGATGTCCATTGTCTGATTTCCATGACCAACATTAAATGTAGATGGAAACGATAAAATATAACATTCATTCTACTATTTATAGTCGAAGGTAATTTGATTTAAAGGCAACAGAAAGTGTTTATAAACAGAAAGGTTTAATTCGTGATAAAGAACAGTAAATTATGGCTGTTACCTTATAAATCAGAATAGTTTGAAACTGAAATAAGAATAGATACTGGCTTTTTAAAGATTTATATCTGTGATCAGAGTAGGCCTCGTATGAGAAGATAAAAGAAAGTCGGGTCTCCATATACTATAAATGCAGCCGTGCATTAAATCACGCTTTACTGAAGATTTATTTCCAAATTTCCTGTTATATTAATTATAACTTTATATACTGCAATATAAAGATTATCAGCTAAACCACTCATTATACATCAAAATTGAAGTAATCATCACAAATAATCTAGGAAGCATGTTTAAACATTCTAATAATTGGTATGGTTAAACGTCCTAAATAAACTAAGGATGATATTGAGCTTCATCTTTTAATCGACGGAGGCCCAACAATACACTGCCATAGTTAATAGGAATATTTTAATTCCCAGAAGGACACAGACACGTAAACCAGGAAACTAGTTTCATGACTCCAAGAGGAATATAAATCTTTAAAGTGCCTATTTACCAATAATTTATAAAAACGTAGACAGCCCACAGTAAAGCAAGTAACTCTTTTTGTATGTAAAAAGAAGACGAAAAAATTCACGACAAACGATTCTTTAGCTTGTCAATATTAACGTGTCTTTCAAGAGGTTGGACTATATCAGAGTATTTCTATGTGAATATTGTGTGTGAACTGAAAAATTGATAGTTTGTGTTCGTAGGTGCATTTCTTTGTGATTCGCAGATTGATTTAATCAACTGCATATGTTGTATGGGTTAGGCTAATGGAAAAATGTCTTGAATTAAGCAAGTAAATGCAAATACACCAATACACCAGTCTAACCAAAACGACAGTGTGTGTTATTTTTTTGTACATGGGATTAAGAAGTTTATGCACTTATTTCGCCAGACTACGGAAAAATCTTAATTAGTCATTCGTGCGGTACCCGGCTAGCTTAAAACCGCTTATTCTGAAGTGTCGCAACTATATATATATATATATATATATATATATATATATATAAGAAAATCTGTTTCTCGCACAGTGGTATCTATTAGAGTCTTGCATCAAATGCGCGAAATACACTGTAAGCTTAACCATTGTACCAATGCTAAACGAACCAGGAAAGATGCATCCCAATGGGCGTATGATGGCTAAAGAGACGTTACATTACTAAAGAGGCAGCTTTGACAGTCGCCTTTCTCTATACCCTTCGCCGATCACGTGTTTGTTAAACTGGCCAATAATAACGGCCAGTATAACGGTCCGTTAAACGACTGCGACGTTTGTGTGGATTTACTGTTTGCTAAAAATATGCTTTCATTGACTTTAAAGCTCTTGATTATCGACCTTATGCTTCGTGTCCCCTTTTCGGGACACATCGTCAAAAGTAACACAATTGTCCAAAATTAAACAGTAAATAAAGCATACGAGCATAATGCGACTCTTTGATTTATGCATATGTTTTTTTATAAACAAGGTAATTAAAAATAGTCCTTTTTTAAAATCAAACTAATATTTGAAATCAGTATACAGGTATATACACATAAATATACGTATACATAAACATATTAATATAAATCAATGTGTGCCTAATAAATGCGCATCAAGGTTGCGCTTGTTTACTAAGAATACAGAGTAAATACAATAAACTCCACTGATCAACTATGTTTAGACGGCTCATTTCGTTAATAATTTAATGTTAAGATTACTGTTAAATGATTTTAAGGTAAATTCTACACACACACACATAGATAAACACAATTACTATACGTATAACGATAAATCTATTATCATATCTGTCCATGCAAAAAAACCAAAATCATAAACTAGCATACTGAAGATGCGGCATTGTGGGTTATTTTCTCATTCTGATGAACCTTCTAATGAATCCTCAACTCGCACGAGTCCTATATTTCAGCAAAAACCTTATACAATAATGCTGCGCGTTATGTGCCTTAATGGATTTATTTCTTAATCAGATTTGCGCAGAGTGGTTTTACACCATTGTAGACAAATCTTTTGCAAGTCCGATGATAAGAGTTATCACACACTCAACAACAATTCTTCTCGGTATTTTTTCATTAAAATTTTGATCGACACTCCTGTTGTGTTTTTACAAATCCGCACTCTATTAAAATATTAATCAATAAAAATCAAGAATAATTTCTGTTGAGTTTCGAATTATTCTTTAATAAGAGCAGAAAGTATTTTAACAAGGAATAAATGTATGCTGTTGGTTTACGATAGGGTAAAAATTAATGAAGTAAATTGAACTCGCTTTCAGTAAAAGAAATGGAGGAGCTGAGAGTAATTAGATAAATCAATATGCAGGCTGATGTAACGAAACAATTTCGAATGAGAGAGCGTGAAAATCTAGAAAGCGAAAAAGAGAAAGCAATCAGAACTAGCCTGTCAAAGCCGATAATTCACTGCCCAATTACGGTAGAACATTAACGGATTACTAAGAGTGTGAAATAAAGGTCAAATTAAGTCACATTAAATGAACAAATGCAAGCAATTGGGAAAAGATTACAATAAGCTGTGTAGCAATTAGAATATCAAATATATTTGAAATAATCTGTTATTAGGTGCGCAATAATTTATGCACAAATGCATATATAATAGCGCTCCTCAACAAACAAGATTTAGCTATTGTATATTTAAGTGAATGATGCCAGGATTATCGCTAAACGTGATAATTGATTTCGATCAAGTCCAGAGTGTACGGGTCTGATGATGTCGCATTGTCGAATCCTTTATATGAAAATAACTTCACTGCTGCAGATCTACACATCCGTAATTGTGATTCAACTGTCCACCTGTACCATATTTTTCAACAAAATTTATATTGGATATAGGGCATAGTACAGATTCCCGCTGAAGATTCGCCAGTAAGCACGAAACACATTTGTACATGGCATGATATCTTTTTTTCATGCTGGATTTGGTATATCTTTCTGTTCCTATTTGAACTAATTTAATAATAGGTAAGCATTGCATAATACGATCTTGCATGTATACTAGGTCTCTGCAACAAACAATATGTAAAGCGTAATCTGTTAGCCAATTTTGTCACTATTTAAATCCGTTACTAAGCCTACATGTAACACCTGATTCTTCTAATTTTATATTTTTACCAGTAGACAACGCCTATTGGAAAATTTTACGTAGTAATTTACCGAAATCTATGTTGATAATATTATTCCTAGAGATTCCTTTATATCATTCTCTAATTAACCTGATCTATATACTGCTGATACATATGGAGATGCGTTTACAGACATCCTTTACCTTCAGAAAAGAATATTATAAACAAATGAGAGAACTTCTGATGGGGCAACTATTATCTGTCCCAGTTGAGAACATATTCATACATTTTTTTCAAGAAGGAAAACCATTGAAACAAAAATTGTTTGTAAGGTCTCCAGATGATTTATTTATAATTTGTCAATATGGTATTGAATAATTGATAAAATTACTTAATTTATTAAATGAAACTATTTAACTATAGCTCAAATAGTAAAAAACCAGTGGAAGAAACATCATTCCTTAATGTCAAATTTAGACGGCAGACTAAATATCAGATAAAGATGACTATAGAAAGTACCATAATTTAGATGGCCTCATTTGTAGTCGACCTCGAATATTATTTATCATATACATCCGCAATTTGTCCATCAACTTACGTAGACCGATGAACTACACGTTTAATTATTCGAGTAAGAGCACATTACAATGTGAATACACGTCTGCAGTTGCGCAACATATCGTTGAAACCTTACATTTATGTTCGCCAGACGTAGCGTTTAAGATAGTTTATAAATGCAATAACAGTTAGCCACTTAAGAAGATTAATGGAATAACGAACTGCAGCCAGATTTAAGCAATCTTAAAGATATATTACTTTTCTTTAAATACCATTATTATATGATGCAATATACGTAACCTACAGGAGAATGGTACATAACGAGAGTTTTAGCTGCCCCAGTATCCGGCATCATAGTGCAACAAAATTAAAAGAACACTACGCATACCGGATAGGATCAATAGCAAAATTTACCAGATTTCAATAGATTCATTGCTTGGAAGAGAAAGTATAGTTATAGCAAAATTTGTCCAATAACGCGATTATTTTTGCTGCAATATTAGTAACAACAATCTGTTGCTTTCTGCATTTGAGCGCATGTTTATTTTCTAGTTAAAATTGGTACAGCATTTGTGAATTTAAAAATTTATATGTGTGAAAGCAAAGCTTACAGGTAGTCCCGGCTACTATCTCGCAGTGATCAGATAGGAACGGCACCATATTAGGTTTTCTGGAAAGCTTTCCCACGAAGAGATTGTACCGTCTCATTATCTCACATTCCTCACCCAAATATATAGTGGTTAAAGGGCGTAATACTGGCTCCTATTGATGAGTCGCCAGTAAGCACGAAACGAATGTGCATGAGATTATACTTTCCGTTCATGCTGCCTTTGGTTTATCCTTCTAGTCACAAGTGAACTAATTTGTAACTAGGTTCGCGACACCTAATACATACTTGAAAATATCCATATATATATATATATATATATATATATATATATATATATATATATATATGAAAATAATATCTATAAGAAATCCAATTGCAGTAGGTTCTGCATGTTAAAATTTTTAAACGAAATGGAATGTACTGCTGATTGATTGCGTCGCCCAACCAGAATTTCTATCAGGACAAATAATTAGAATACATTATAGTCAAAAGCCGATTTTGACCTTCCGGTATAGTATTGAAGCTATAAATTAGTTACTGTCTTGATAAATGAGTGTATAGCTGTTCAGACGCCTAACTGACTGAGTAGCTGAGAGACT
Organism: Eudiplozoon nipponicum; assembly: GCA_029291075.1. NCBI lineage: Eukaryota > Metazoa > Platyhelminthes > Monogenea > Mazocraeidea > Diplozoidae > Eudiplozoon > Eudiplozoon nipponicum. The sequence goes on along the minus strand of JAQBSW010001850.1, from coordinate 30,978 downwards.
GACTGGAAATCATTATCAAGTAAATCTTATAGGCTTTATTTAGAAATTCCTAAGATTACGTGTTTGCTTATACATTTTCCCGATAAGTATATATTTTTTGCGCTTGTTAATTGGAATCATGGGAAGTATTCAGTTATATTTTTCTTTGAATCACTGAGTTAGTGTAGATTTCTGCATTGTATTGACCACCCACGTTATAAGCGATACAAATGGTTTACTATGTTTTCCTATTTTAATATTTGACTATAGGTATATATCACGTACTTTTACTTAGTTAATTCCTCCATTAGGTCACCTATAGTGGCGTAGAGTGTGAGAGTGTTTGGCTTAGAGACCATTTTAATGGTCCTTTATGTGAACTTTCGGCGTAAATGTCAATTTTTTAATTTTTAATGCAGCACTGTGTATTTAATTATTTTAAGAAAAACAGTACTGGCGGGCTATATTACTGCACTAATTTTTTCACGTTTCCGTTTGTAAATCTTTTAATTAATACCATTTAAGTTTGGCCTGTCTTCTTCACTGGGACTGAGACAATGCCAAAACAGGTTGTGGCTAATTGTTTAGTCGTAAGGCTGGAATTGGCTCGTGGTACATACGATAAACTATAAGGACGGTTCGACACAGGATTATGGAGCAATTTGTGGTGATAGAACAAACCGATGTACAAAAATATGTTTTCAACTGAAATTTTTCAATTTGAAGTAATCATCGATTCTGTTTCATCTAACAAATCGTACAACACAAGAAAGCTGCTGAAACTTATAGGAAATTACGCGTTTCAACCTTCTATTATCATCTTTCGGGGTTGGCAGTAAACTAACAAGTCAAGGGTTAAACTGCAAAGAATATAATTGGAACTGAAAGACCACACTCATAGTAGACTGGCATAAATTGTAATTGATTGAAAGTGCTTTCTGTGCAATTTTTACACAGTTACGAACATTACAGTGTAGCTAAAATAACATGTCAAATCTTGCTTAATTGGATGGACATAAAAGCTATGGATATGCACACACACGTGACACGCAACTATCGAGTGAAAGGTCAGTCTGAAATATAAATGGTGTGGCCTGAGAAAGTATCGCGCTTAAATCATTAGTTTGTTTTGTAAAACTTTTGATGATGAGTGACGTGAAGAAGTCGACCGAAAACGGCCGCCGAAATATCTCTGAGAAACGAAACAAATGGAATTCAACCTGCGATTTTCAAAACGCAGATTAGATAATTACAAGGTATTGTTTTTTACAACATATGTAAGTTATACACTTAAACAAACATTGATCACGCGGTTAGAGATAAAAATTCATTCTATCAAGTTTTCAAGTGAATGAATAGCGAAAATCAAATTTTATTTTACGAAGTGCACAACATAGCAAGACTACCGTCAATTACAGATATTTGCGCGTTATGACCATCCATGGCCTCCCAAAAAAACGCTTTTGAATAATAATAAATCAAGGCATTCGACCATGCATCTCCATTTCAAGGCTCTACGTGTAGAAAGGCCTTATCCAGACCTTTGACAAAAAACATTATTCTTACTCTGGCAATGAAAAGGACTGACCAAATAGCATGCGAAATAATTCTTAGTCATCGTTCATCTATATGAATATTCTGTATTCACTTGTTTTAATGACAGTTCTGTTTATTTAGACAAAATAAATTTTAAAAATATTAATTTTGTAGTATATCAATTAAAGAGATCAGGTGGAAACGATTCTGAAAAATATACAATTTCTTTTAATAAAGGTTGCGAACTTGATATAAACACCTGACCCACCGATACTAAAGAGTGTAGTGATCAACGCCAGTTGAAAGATCAAAGATTGCCCCATCATCCATTAGCTGACACGTCCTCATTGTTTAACGTCTATATTGCAGTACCGTCCTCGTTTACCGAAACCGACCAGGATGAATGCCCCAGCCACAATGTAAAAGAAATTACCCGGTAACTTCTTTGTTATTCAAATTAATTCTTTAAATCAAGTTTGCGAACTTGAAGTAAACACCAATCCCATTGTATTTAACAAGTCGTTGTACAACATAACAAAACTACCGCCAGCCGCAACAATCTGACGCGTTTCGACCTTACATGATCATCATCAGAGTACGAAGGCAAACTGACTATCGAGGATCAAACCGCATTGAATATATATGGAAAACAAATTTAGATATGCGGCCAAGTTCAATGTTTGCGAGATTGCTAGAGGTGAGAGCCACATATCTAACTTTGATTTCCATATATATTCAATGCGTTTTAATCCTCGATAGTCAGTTTGCCGTCGTACTCTGATGATAATTATGGAAGGTCGAAACGCGTCAGTGCGTTGCGGCTGGCGGTAGTTTTGTTAAGTTGTTCGACGACTGGTTAAGTACAATGGGATTGGTGTTTACTTCAAGCTCGCAAACTTGATTTAAAAGTTTTTACCACCGCCCGCGCAATCAATTATTTTTAAATTGTATTGCTTATTTAAATCAAGTTTGCCAGCTTTAAGCAAACACCAATTATATTGAATTTAACCAGTCATCGAACAACAGCAAAACTACCGTCGGTTGTTCGACAACTGGTTAAATACAACGGGATTGACGTTTACTTCATGCTCGCAAACTTGATTTGAATAATTGTTACCACCACCCACGCAGTCATTTTTTGTTTACCTGCTTTATTAATAGGATTTAGACCCTGATATTTGTATAAAGAATTGTCAGCTGGTTTTGCAACACATTATAAACTTCTTCCCACATTTACCAATAAACCGGGTTTTAAAAAAGCAGAATTACAAACTTAGCACGTAAGCTAAATTTTCACATATAAGAACTTACATCTAATATCTTCGAGAACCTCTCTAGCTTTCGATCTATCTACACCAATCCAGGTTAAGTAATAATAGAGAAATCACCTAAACAAAAATATAAACACTATATATCAATATTACAAAATTAAAATAGTAAGATTGTATTAGATTTATACTTCTTATACCCTTGGCGATCAAAATAAAACCCACTTCTACATTAAAATAGTAGCTATGAGAAAAATGTAACTGAATGATTTCTATCTGAATCTAACCAATAAACAAACAAAATATATATACATCAAAAGATAAATCGGTAACTAATTAAACGATAGATGTGTAAGTTAGGCTTGAGTATAATTAACCAGTCTGCCACTCAGCCGGCTAGGCATCTGGATTATTACACACTGATGTAGACAAGCGATAAATCTGCCAATCGGAACAACTGAATCTGGTCAAAACTCATTCTTTCTATTGACAATAAACCAGATATAAAACATCACTTTGTTGCACAATCCGAATAACTCCCATCCGAATACAGAGACGCCACAAATGTGTTTAAATTTTAGGTTTGTTAGATTTTCGAAAATATATAAACAATTTTATATGAAGAGTCATAGAAAAAACAAGGAAATGTGTTTGTTTGAGAAAAAAACTTCATATTTACGCATACTGAAGCCGAATTATGAAAACTAAATAATACCTCAAGTAAATCGGAACAATTAATGGTTCACAACATGACAAATTCGACATTGGATCTAAGGAGAGTGACCAGCTTCTTCGAGTGAATAGCTAGTAGGTCAGAAGGGTTTGTGTCAGGTAGGATTGCAAATAATTTTGGCTTGACTTATGCACATTTGCAAATACATAACTGAGCTAAACTGATTCCAAGTAAGCCACGCTTCATACATACCTGCATATTCGAAAGCTAACCAAGAGCATGATATATAAACCTAGAATGCTGCAAAATGTCATTAGATTGCAGCGTCTGCCGAATACAAATCGTTAAGTAGACTTGACATAGTTGTACAAACGGTAAATTTTTACGTAACTAGTTGCGCAAAATTGTGTAATGTTTTCTAAAGAAATGTTTCAACTCACGACTTCATCTTTTCGTCACCTATGCAAAACGATAATATTGCTATCCCCTTCTCTGTTACAGTGAATTTGATAGCCATTTTAGTCACAATTATATGTGCTTCTGGACGTACGTTGAAACAAATAAAACACAAAGAGCCTTGTTGGCCGAAACCAAGATGCGAGAAAAAGCATAAATTACTCACGTAATGAAGGAAATACTTTACTCAAATAATTCCCGTCATTTTTTATTCGACTACATTGAACAGATGAGAAGGAGTTTTAAGTGTGTTTATAAAATACGCATGATATTCACAAACTAGATGTGGACTGATTATAGTTGAAAAATTATTTTAGAATTACGACAAGTAACGACAAGCAGTCTGACAATTTTAATCAGTACCAAATATTTTTTTAAAGAAGTCATAAATTGACCGAAGTTTCTAGTTGACATAATTGAACGTGTCAAAATTTAGCAATTTAAACGCGCAATTTGCACATTATGCACTCCGCACTTATCTCGTTAGTATTTTTTCCTAGGTATCGATTATAATTTTGTTTGTCTGTGTACTTTGTCCAATTGCACGTACTAAAATGCAAAACAGAAAAATGTTAATTATTTAATTAACATTATAGCGAGACTTACAACCAGAACGTAAAAGGCATCATATTTAATGAAATGTATATTGTATACTTATGACAAAGAAAACATTATAGAAATTCAATTAGCATTTCATTGACGCCGGTAGTAATATTTCAAAAGATTTATTAAAAGTAGACTGTTAAACAAATCCGCTATGACAGAATATTCAATAAATATGTATCCCTTCTGAACATTATTTTTCTATAAAGTGTTGCTCATTTATTTTTTATGAAGAGAAGATAGGTATACATCGAGGCTAGACAACCCATTAAAAGTCGATAGATTATGAGACAAGCCTGTCTGTTCCATTACCTAATAGGATAATAAATAACGCACACATAATTAAAATATTTACGAAAATAGACTAGAAAAGATATTAATCTTTAAATTAACCACGGGTATAAATGTGATTGTTGTTGCAGATTGCCCTTCAGGCCCCTAAACAAAATGGTCATTGTTTCAAACCTTATAAAGAATGAACCAACACCAAGTATATTAATTGCTAAGTAATGATTTAACACCTACATTTATATATATATATATATATATATATATAAACTGGATCAAGGACAAATTATTTTATATTGCGACGTATTAAATCCACAGTTCAGGTTTTGTTGATACTGATAGAAATACAACAACAGTTTTAATCCATTTTCTGGACGTTCCGAGGTTCTCTCTTGAAAAAAATTTGAACGCTTATGAACATCGTTTCGTAAAAAGTATATACCTTCGGTTAAAAAAACGTTAGTGGAACAATGGAAGATTAATTCTTTCTATTTAATTTAAAAAATATTCGCATCAGTAAAACTTATTTTCTGTGCAAAGGATAAAGTTTTATCTCAACAAAGTCTCATACCAAATTTCTTATTAAGATAATCAGAGGAGTTTTAACGTGCCACAACTACCGCTAGGAATTCATACATGCGGCTATCATAATATAAGGCCCAATACCAATTTTAATTCCAAATTTATTCTAACAATGTTGTTTAAGACAATTTTGAATATGAATACACACTAAAATTGTTAAACGCGCAAAGTTCCAAATGGATAAATTAATTGTGGATTTGTAGTTTCGCACGTAGTAACGAATTAGTTCAAGGGCACAAGAAAGATAAACCAAAGTCATGAACGTAAAATATAATCTCATGTACACATTACCTATTGGCGTGTCATCAGTAGTAGCCAGTACTACGCCCTATACCGCTTTATATTTGGTCAAGAAAGCTGTGACAATTGGACCATAAAATTTCTTATACGAAACTGTATTCAAACAGTAGTGGAGTTAACTTCATATAAATTCATCGACAATGAGACTATAAAGTTAACCTACTATCTATAAAATACGGAGCCTCAAAGAGGTACCAACATTATGGTTGCCGATTCAGTACATGGTGCAAGAACTGTGAACTTCAACAAGTGCTAAATTTCAACAAAATTTAGAAAAACATCTAATGCTGAACACTCATTATTCCAGCAAATCTATAAATTGTCATTTTATCGCTATGTTCAAATTATTAAGATAATTATTGCTGAAATGTTTAACATAATTTCTCACACTAGGTAAAGGAAAACGTGTTATCTGATGTAACGAAATATATAAAATAAAACGCTCTAGGTCATTTAAGAAATATGCAAATTTTTTAGACATTTTTTAAATTTATTATAGGTTTAGGAATTATGTAGCAAAATAGGTGGCAAAAGTATCCATTTTGATTAAAGTTCCAACTTGCTCGAAAGAAATTGCATAGACCATGCAGGATAAACGACGCAGCGAAAATCAAGCAAAAAGCAACATATAAATCAAATATTGCTAACAAAAGTAAATAAATGAAAATGAAATAATCTTTTTAACAAATGTTTATTCATTCTTCTATAATTAGAGATATTAGAATTAAATGTTTACTACATAATTATTTAATAAAACTCAGATTCCACAGCAGAAAAACGCCTAATGATTAACGAACTCGGCAAGATTACACATTTTATCTCAAAATTAAACAAGCACATCATTTCTTATCTCAATTATCAGAATACCAAAATTCTACATCATAATTTCTTATTCTTAAATTTGATACTTCTATATATATATATATAAAGCGAGAGGGAGAAAAGCTATTTCTCTTTATATATATATATATATATATACATATATATATCTATATAAATTTACTCTACCTAAATAAGAAAAGATGGCCTCTCTGTGACGTAAACACCTTTATCTGTATACAAAATTCAATGTAACTGCAACGCCCAGTACATCGGTAGATACAAAAAGAGGCTTGAAACTAGGATAAATCAGCATTTCCCTCAAAAACTATTAAAGAGTGTTGCAGCTCTTGCACAAAAATCAAAAATTTGTAAACATCTAGTACTCACAGGTCATACTGTTAGTAGTAAAAAATTCAGTTCTGTACAAAGCAAAAACGGATTAAATGCTTCTGGCTTTTGAAGCTATTGCAATTTATAAGCTGACCACCTGCTGAAGCGTGCAGAAAGTAATTTTTTAAAAATTAAATTGGAATGGAACAAAGACATAACTAACCGGCCGTCCACAAATAGCCTACGTTCCGCAAAATACGACACGTCCATCAATTACGGACGCAATTACAATTAAAGCGACGACATACCACATGACGTTACGCAAAAAGAGTGATCAAAATTGCGCAAAACGAAGACAGACATAGCAAACTGGGGATTGGTTACGACAAATGAAAAGCTGGGATTGGATGAACGAATATATTAACGAATCCAGAATAATGGCTGTAGATACTATTATAAATAAGATTTACTAATAAATGATACTCCGTGGAGTACGTTATTCTGTTCTCATATATATATATATATATATATATACCTGATATGCATATATATATATATCATCAATTTTAATTTTCAATATTAATAAAATTTATACTATCGTCTCCATGTTCGACAAAAAGAGAACATTTTATAAAATAGAGAAGAAGTTTCTTTCTAATGTTCTTCTCTAGTATCTATAAATGAACATACTTTTATATATATATATATATATTGAAATTTATTAGCTTAAACCTTGTTTAAATGTGACGAATGTGATGCAAAAATAAAGGAAATTCGACTTGAACAGAAACATAACAAAAGGCCCTCAAAACACCACCCATCAATTACGGACACATTCACAATCAAAGCGATAACTCACGACATGACATAACAAAACGAAGTAGTTTAAATTGTACATAAACAAAACAGAGGTAGCTAATTATTAAGCGAAAATTGGTTGCACGGTTCGTGATAAAATTTACTATAATCAAGGTTGCGAACTTGATATAACCACTTGACCTATTAAGTACTTCAATTTTGTTAATATAAACTAAGAACTGTATAGTGTAGAAAAGGAAATTCATCCTGCAGACCGGTTTCGTCCTTATTGAGAATTCATCGCGAACAGGCCAGAATTTGCTACATGAGCTCCACCTAAAAGATTAAGAACTAACTAAATTATATTAGTTATTATCTAACTGAAAATTGTGTGTAGTGTACGGTAGGGTGGCTCAGTGGTTAGAGCACCAGATTCCGCAGCAGACGTGCCCAGGTTCAAGCCCTGTCCACGGCAAATTCTGGCCAGTACGTGATGAGTTCACAATAAGGACGAAACCGGTCTACTGGATGAATTGCCTTTTCTTGCTATACAATCCTTAGTTTATAATGACAAAATTTAAGTACTTGATAGATCAGGTGTTTATATCAAGTTAGCAACATTAATTATAGTAAATAGCTAAGAATTAATTGGTTAAGAAAAATGTACAGCGTTTCGTTTTTTATTTGTAATAATATCATTTTATTCGAGTAATTAACTGTTTGATCGATTGCCCCACGTAAGTTGATGGTAAAGACAAGGGCGCTAGCTTAAATAACACTCGTTATTTAGTTGCATTAAACAAGCCTGTTAATTGCGAATCAAGTTTCTTGTGTGCATTGCAGGTAAGAACATCCTTCTAAAATTGAATGTTCAGGTAAATTGCTCTTATTTCTGCCACTATATACGTCTGTTCATTATAACTTCCCCTATAAATAATTGACTTGATCAATTGTGTAGTACAACCATTAGACTTAAGATAGTTTTTTTGCTTAATTTTATTCGTTACCATTTGAATCTGGCTGACGAATTTTGCAATTCTCGAAAAAGAGCCGCGAACTAATGATATTTTGTGTTTAAAAGGCACGAAATGGCTATAATGCAAATACTATGCATACCAGATTAATCTTTTGTAAATTATTCTGTTTAATTTATTATTAGCATCTAGAAAAGTTAGACAATAATATTTTCATGCTTTGACGTAAAGCGTATATTTTTATGCGCTTAATTGAAACTGTGAAGCAGTGATTGTGATTGCCACCTGTTTTTAAGAACAAAGAAAATATCATCAACATACTGTATTTGTTGATTCCTTTATATTTCCATGTGCGCATGTAGTATTTTTGTCATTGACGAGTTCCCACTGGTCCCGTTGTTCTGAAACCGTCCTTAAACTGCTTTTCTGTAAATGTTGCTGGAATCAGATTTTCCGATTTCTTTCAAATTTTCTGTACTTTATTTCCAATTTACCCGCGTGAATTTTGTATCGTCATTCAACACATTCACCATCTTTTGCATATAGTCTGATTTCTCCAATATAACAACGCTCTTGCTTTTATCAGCGTGTAATTTTTTGATATCTACATTACTGCTGATATGTTTAAGCACATTTAAATGTTGCTTTGTCAATGCATGCTGCTCTGCGCATTTCAACATATTCAGAAGTGAAGTTAGATAGCCTAATATAACTTTAAACCAGATTTTAAGGGCAATATTCGTAAGTTCTAAGTCGACTGTTTATTAAAATAGCAATTCAAATGCTGTCATTAAATTCAATAGCACTTTTATCTGAAGGATGAATTACATGGTTTCGGACCATCGATAGTACCTCCATTTTTAACTGATGGATTCTTATTTTTGATAGGTTGAGCACGCGATTATCAATATATAACAGATATATTCATTTTTAGATATGAGACGAATATGAGAACGAAAAAAATATTGTATTTCATAGAATTGCTGTTGCACATGGAGAGTGTATATATATATATATATATATATATATATATATATATATATATATGATTAGTATATATAAATACAGTATAAGATTTCAAAAACAAGTCAGCTTGAGGCAGTTTGTCCCTTATTGGAACTCATCGCTTATATACCAAATTACCTCTTTCCGGGACTTGACCTGTTTTATATGCTTTGAGTCTTCCTACTCATTAACTATACCAACAAAGACGCGCAATAGATGTCATTTTCAATGCTCTACTGGGTAAGAAACTATATATATATATATATCTCACGTGTAGATAGTTTGGGTTTCGCATTGACGAACGTTTGTGTTTATTTCCATTTTTACCTGCTTTCTAGATGTTTAGCGTCTGTTCATTCGTTTAATGTGAGATAAATGTCTATCCAAGCTTAGAAAACCGTCTTTTTTTAGGAAACTTAGCACATTTGGTTCTTTTTTGCTTAATAATTTTTGTTCTGCATTGTCAAAATGTGAAAATTTTGGAATAATTGTGGCGCTTCCTTTTTGTAACACGCAGTAAACTTTCCTTGCTTTGAGGCTCCACTGATTTTATTATACTTTTGCCCAACTGATTTTGTTGTTGCAACTTTTGCTGCTCATGTTACGTTTGATGACGACTGTATGTATAGTCGAAATAAGGCAATGAGTAAGCTTATCTAACATCTCCATATTTTGCAAAGTGAATTCGAAATAATTCTTCACGGCTTATAAAGTGCTGCGTAACAAAAAGCAAGTAGCATTGGTAAATATTTTCAAATTCGACCAATAGGATTACTAAAGGCCACACATTACATTCATCAAACGCAAAAACACTGTGTACATACGTCGCCAAACTCAACATTAGCAACGAAAATGTAAACAAAATATTCATACAGACAAAAGAACATTTATCAAACAGATGTGCCGCAGAGCAAGGAAAATAAAAAGAATCTGTACGAATATCACAATATAGGCAACGTCGAATACGGCACAACTACAAACAATTAAGCAAACAAATTTCAGGAGAAACAAATGAGCCCACATAGCTCAAGCAGACGTTATGCCGACTAGAAAAGAAACTAGCTGACATTAGGTGAATGAGAAGATTCCAGAAAACAACAAACGCGAAACGTAAGCAAGCCAATATAAAATCCAAACAATCCACACATGGACAGATATAACAAAATCTCAAATATCTGTCAGTCGGTCATATAGGAATACCGTAATATTCCCGTCGTTCAATAAAAGTTTTTGATTAGTCAAGCTTAAACGAATACTTTTAAAAAGATATAGCTAAAAATAGTCACCAATTAATTTGGTTTCCCATATTGTATGAGTAAGATCTTCTCCCTAATGAATAAATAATTATTTATCTTATATATATATATATATATATATATATATATATATATATATATATATACTTCTTTTTATTTAAAACACAGTTCCCAATCAATTGACAAATGGTATCCCACTCTAAAGACATTGATTTCGGACACAAGGAAAAATAGCCTGCAGTTGTTAGAGTATGCATCATAATTTCAAACAATAGCGTTCGCTTTCACTTTGTTGTGACACTTCCGCCCAAGCATAAAGAATACATTATAATCCAATTATGTCGTTAAATTTGGACAGATAAATAAGGTCTTCAATAATAAAATCAATCATACATATCATAAAATTTTTCATATTTCAATAGCTCCATGAATTATATGTCTATTAAAATTATATTGTAAACACTTAAATCATTCACAATCGCATCCGAGAATCTCCTAATAGCAAAATTGGGTAACGAAATCTGCAAATTTCCAACATAGCAGCAGAATAGCCTCAAATAACAAAACTCGGTCAGACGAATACAACACATGACCAAATCGATACAAAAACAAACATTTGTTGTCAGCCTAGGCCAAAAAGTATTTCCAAAATATTAGAAGTCATTACACTCGACTATACCAGCTGCCACATATACTATGTCAAATAATTCACGGATATTGAAAGTGCTTTCACACACGTGTCATCAACAAACGCAGCTGTTTTCGAGGAAGTGCAATTCAAGAAATGCTATATTGATCCGATAGTATCAGTTATTTTCAAAATATTAGAAACACCGTTTTCTTCAATTTTTCATTTTCGTTGTGACTGTGTTAATATTTTCGTGTTTTTCTAGTTGTATAAATACAGTCCACCTGCAATTTTTTCGTCTCGCACATTTTTCTGTTGCTGTTCACATGCAAGTGTGTATCCAATTCGTTCGAACTTGTTTCCAGAAATATTCAAACGCTTACCTTACCCACGACTAAAAATGAACAAAACTAAATTCAAAGACCAAACCACGTATAGGACGGAAATAGGTAGGTAACGCGAAAACGAGAAAAGTTCAATCATATGCATGCTTCACCTTAAATTCAGATTCAGTTCTCATACATACTTTACCTACTTGCATACATCAGGCTGCAGTCTGTTAACATACAGCATTTCATCGATCGGTAACTAATTCTATTCATACATTAACCAAGCAGCTCTGACAAGACAAGTGTAAGCTCGTATTGTGCATTGTCTTTTGAATAATCAAATATTCTAGATTCTTTTTCGCTAAATAGTTGTGTCATGTCTATTAATCATGCTTTTTGTGTATCTATTACGAAAACGTTCGGTCGCGATTTACATAAACGTAAAATCCTATTTGCTTAAGAGGAAACCGAAATAAAATCGATGTTACTATCTCATTTTCACCCTGATCATTATAAATGTACAGATGAATTTGCAGATAATGCTTGTAATACAGAAATGGAGAAGGTCGAAATTAGACATGAGAGAAAATTCAAATAGGATCAGAATGATAAAAAAGTCAGCATGAACGAATGGTATAATCTCATGTACACAGGCATTTCGGGCATACTGGAGTCTCACTACTATGAGCTGGCACTATGTCCTATATCAGCTATATATTTAGTCAAGGAATATAGGACAATTTGACGGTACAACCTTCCATACAAACTTGTATGCAAGCATTAGTGAAGATAACATCATATCATGTCCCCGACAATGTGATATCAAAACAACCCACTAACTTTGATATATAGCGGGGCTTTGGAGAGAACCAATACTATGGTGGCTTATTCGGAATATAGTACCAACATTATGACTGCCGAGTCAGTGAATGGTAATAACATAATGGTTTTCAAAATATGCTAAATGTAGATAATACAATGAAAAAATCATTGATTGCACGGTTGGTGGTAACAATTATTTAAATAAAGTTTTCGAGCTTGAAGTAAACAGCAATCCCATTGTATTTAACCAGATTTCGAACAACAGAAAAATTACCGCTGGTCACACGCACTGACGCGCTTCGATCATCCATGATAATTATCAGAGTACGACGGCAAATTGATTAGCGGATACCAAACACAACGCAAATACATATAGAAAGCAAAATTAGATATGCGCCTCTCACATCTATTAGTCTCGCATACATTGTATCTAACTGGATATGTCGGCTGTACAATTTTTATGCAGTCACGAACATTTACTTTTTGCAGCTTTTGCTTACATATATATATATATATATATATATATATATATATATATATATATATATAATACAATTAAACAATCAATGATTATGCGGGTGTTGACTACAATTCCTTAAATCAAGTATGCGAGCTTTAAGTAAACACCAATACCTTTATATTTAACCAGTCGTCCAACAATATAGCAAAACTACCGCCAGTCGCCAGCACTGTCGCGTTTCGAACTCCATGATCATCATTAAAGTACGAGGGCAAATCCCACGCAAAAGTAGGTACCTAGTACGAAACGAATGACCAGATTGCAGGCAACTATGAAACCAGTAACATAGAGATACATAGAAATTCGCCAATAGTAAACCATCAATCCTCAGCATGAAACTTACATTTTGTGTAGTAAAGCCTAAAAGAAATAACATTATCAAGATCTATGCAAGCATATTCGCAAACAATTTTTCACTAATCTATTCAATTTGTGTGCTTTTCTTCCTACTGAATAATTTATTATTTATCACTGATTATACATATATATATTTTTAAAATTTTTAAATTCACATTAAATTGACGAGCGGCATTCCACCTTAAAGTCATCGTTTTCCGACACAAGTTAAGTATCCTGTAGTTGTGAGAACATCCATCAGAACTTTAAAAAATAATATTCGTTTTCAGGTTGATGTGACACATTCGCCCATATATAAGGCATACATTTTATCCAGTTCTCCTATTATATGTGGACGGAAAAATAGTATGTCGATCAATATTATGAATTAAACAAATGAAATAAGTTTTCTTATTTAAATAGCTCCTCTTCGGGCAAACAAACTTAAACTTCTCGTTTAATAACAGTATATTCTTAATATTTAAATCATTCACAATGTCTGCTTTAACATTGTTGGAAACATTAGACAACGTGCAAATAGCAAAACCGTGTAACGCAATTCCAAAGATTTCCAACCTAGCAACAAAATGACCGCAAATAACTAAAATAGGTTAGAGGCATAGAACACGTGACAGAATCAATAGCAAAACAGCAACTGTTATTAGCCCAGCGCAAATGGTATTTAAAAAATATTAGCACTCTTTACGCTCAACTTTGGTACCTGCAACATATACACGAAACTTTCACCAACAAACTCAACTGTTCGCAAGTAAATGCTATATTTATCCGGTAGTGTCACATAATTCAAAATATAAGAAACACAAATTTCTCCAATTTTTAATTTTTATTTGTTTTTGTAAATAATTTCGTGCTTAGAATTGTATAATTACAGACCACCCGCAGTTTTTTCGTCTCGCACATGTTTCTGTTGTCGTTCACATGTAAGTGTGTATCCAAATCGAACTTGTTTCTAGAAATATTCTAACCATAGCTTATGCTTACCTTATCCACGACTACAAACTATTTTAACTGCTTGCATATATCAGGTTTTAATCTTTTAATAAACGATGTTTCATCAATTTCTAACTAATCGATGTTTTATTCATAAACAAACTAGTTCTGACGCGGCAAGTGTAAGCTCGTAGTGTTGATTGTATTTTGTACAGCCACTATTTAAAATCCATTATTCTTCATTAAGAATGTGGCAGACGTTCTTACTGGATTGTGTGGACAAGCACGGACCAGCAGTATAGATGATAGACTAAGAGGACGGGTGGGTCTATTATAATGGAACAATATGTGGTGGCCCAATAGGCGTTAACCATTGCATCAGCTTTCCTATATCTCCATCTCTCACACAGTATAGAACTCGTTAGGTGTTGAAATTACTGGCAATCACTAGGATGTCGGAATGCCACTCAATGCTGGGAGCCAACTTCGACAACTTTTAAAATAAGTCATTATTTTCAACAGCACAATAGCTGTGAGTTTCACACACGCATTTACGACTCCGAGACCTATCTTGTCTACGCGGAATCCCTGCATAATACAAATGAAACTTTATAGCTCTGCAGTCAAGTAAGGCTGTCGCTGAGGCCCTAGATAAATGAAAGGTGAAACTATATATGGCTGGATCACTCTCGCATTAAAATGGCAAAAGTATTGCTTTATCGAGTAATATAGGCTGGGATGTAACCCATTTTGGTGTGCTCATAGCAATTATAGTACCCAATGTCAATACCAGGCTTTAGTTGTTAAACAGCCGTAAAAGATTTGCCACCTAACGAGGCAAAAAACCTTAACCGGCAAGAGCCAATGCATAAAATATCTCTAAGTCAAAACAGTACACCACAACCAGCTACGAATTTTGGAGGTCTATCATGTCTATTTCAGCGTTCAATGTTTTCCGGTAAAAAGAGGCATTCTCGTCAATCGTCTTCATCCTACCTAATCGTATAATTCGCGTATATGAAATAAAGTGTCTGGAGTTTTTAGCTTTTTGTAGTAAAATAAAACGCATAATAATAATAACTTGTAATGCAGTACTTGTTGAGATTTATCCTGCCTATAGTATGTTTCTGACAGATTCGGCCGATCACGAGTTTAAGACTATACAATACGTCATGGCAAACGAACGTCGACAACATTTATTTATTGCATTATGAAAAAAGGTCTAAACTTCATATTCTTTAGCAGGAGTGCTTTTAAGTTAAGAATACAATAAAGATTAATCTTGTGAAGAGCCACAGTGTCTCTTCTTCAAAAACAACGCCCTAACACCATCAGTAGAAAGCGCAACGATGTTAGCCAAGTCTATTTTAAACGCTTTTCTATCTGTGCACATCCGTGCGACGTGCTTGCTACGTGTCCTTTTAAACCGGCAGACATAAGAAACATATAATTTAACAATAATTGATTGCGCTGGTGGTGGTAACAATTATTTAAATCAAGTTTGCGAGCTTGAAGTAAACACCAACCCCATTGTATTTAACCAGTCTTCGGTTAACATAACAAAACTACCGCCAGCGCTACGCGCGGCGTTCGACCTTCCATGATCATCATCTGAGTACGACGGCAAACTGACTAACGAGGATCAAACCGCATTGTTATGTTGTCCGAAGACTGGTTAAATAAATAATAAGAAACATATACTGGTGTCAGGTTCTCCAAAAGTGGACACTAAGAAGTCACCGGGTGTATTCCTCTGGTCCATCATTCATCAAATATATATCGACATATATATATATAATCAATATGATTCTCAGTCATAGTTAAATTAGCATACTGATACCATGTAAAATTTAACCAGTTATAAATATAAAAATAGGAACTGGTAATGTGTGAACTATTGCTCTACTGGAGATTCGTCGTTTTCCTAATACAAAGGATATCCCATGCCAATTAAACAAAACTGGGCAACAAATTTTGGATTGCGCGGGTAGTCATAACAATTCTTCAAATCAAGTTTGCGAACTTGAAGTAAACACAAATCCCGTTGTATTTAACCAGTCGTCGAACAACATAACAAAACTACCGCCAGCCGCAACGCACTGACGCGTTTCGACCTTCCTTGATCATCATCAGAGTACGACGGCAAACTGACTATCGAGGATCAAACCGCATTGAATATATATGGAAATCAAATTTAGATATGCGGCTCTCACCTCTAGCAGTCCGGCTTACATTGAACTTGACTGGAAATGTCGGCTGCACAATTTCTATGCAGTCACGAACATTAACTGTTTGCAGCTTTCGCCACAAATACATATATAGGCAATACAATTTAAACAATAATTGATTGCGCGGGTGGTGGTAACAATTCTTTAAATCAAGTTTGCGAGCTTGAAGTAAACACCAATCCCATTGTATTTAACCAGTCGTCGAACAACATAACAAAACTACCGCCAGCCGCAACACACTGACGCGTTTCGACCTTCCATGATCATCATCAGAGTACGACGGCAAACTGACTATCGAGGATCAAACCGCATTGAATATATATGGAAATCAAATTAAGATATGCGGCTCTCACCTCTAGCAGTCTCGCATACATTGAACTTGACTGGAAATGTCGGCTGCACAATTTCTATGCAATCACGAACATTAAGTGTTTGCAGCTTTCGCCACATATACTTATATAATCAATACAATTTAACAGAACTAGAATTTTAATCTATACATAAATTTCCATATATGATAGCACAAATTATATAAAGATAACTCACCACTTGGCTGCTAGGACTGGAAGATAAAATTTATGTACGTAATCCGAAATTGAAGCTGAAAATTAAAACAATGTAAAGCTAATTTTAATTTTTTAAATTTGACGAAATAACAGCATAAAAAATTATTTTTTTATTTCATCTTATACTTAGGCCTCTAGTAATTAATCTATTAGCATATAAAGGAAGCCCTACATTTATAAGTAAAAGATTTGCAACAATTTTTTAGTCTGTGTGATGATTGATTCTCAGGTTTATTGTCCTTATCTCTCTATGTTAATATAAATTTAAATGTTTACTACGCCAAAACCCATTTATATGCATGTCGCAGCATTCTTATACTACTCTGCGCTTTCGTACATTGTCATGGTTACCATACGTTTTTTGCGTATACATATGACATTTAATATAAATACGTTGTCAATATAAGTTAAATTTTACATAAAATAATGAATGGATTCCATCAAGAAGGTCAGTTTCGATCCTTATGGGCACTCGTCAGGTACTTGCGAGAATACTTCAGTTTTGGGTTTGCACTAGTGGGCGTTTACTTCTGAGTCTTGCAACTCATCAAATACATTACACAATCTGTGCAAAAAATGCGTACTTCAGATATGAACGAACTTTGATTTGTTTCTGCAATCGAATAGTGCGTGGCCATTGATAGTACTCGTAGGTCGGTTCTGATTCCTTTCCATTTCCAAGCGAACAGCGTATTTGTTTCATTTATTGATTATTTCTCATTGTTCCCGTTATTCTTAAGCTTTTTTCGCATGTACTGTTTACTGCAAATTCTATAGCACCAAGTATTACCGAAACTTTCTACTATAATATTCTATAAACAGCTTATCTGGATATATTGCGTATGCAGCATTGTTAGAACATGACTTTGAAATCAAATAAAATCGATTCCTTATACAATGGTTTTTTCTTTACGGCAATCGCCCATTAATCAGCCAGAACTGTGTGTTCCTGGCTGAGAACAGAGTTTTGTCCAATAAGGAAGAAATGAGGGTCCCGTAGATTGACTTCTCTGACTAAATCATCAATATTTGGTAAACAATGAAGTATACACACAATATATATATATATATATATATATATATATAGAATTTTTCTGATTTTGTTTATGCAGAATTGAGATATTGGTCAAATTGACTGGGTGCCCCGTTTCTAATATTTGATCGGAAATAGCTGATTTTCCTGACGGTGCCAAGTGTTTTTTAATCAATTTCTGCGGTAAATGTTGATGGATTCTGTTAATCAATTGCTTCTTCGTACGTCCAATGTATATACTACCGCACTTACATGAGAACTTATATAGACTATAAATGATTTGAAGAGAACTAGCAATTGAACTTTGGTATCCAAACTCATAATTCGCCGTATGCTAAATTTGATATCAACTTTAACACTGGTAAAATTCTTCTTAGTTATTCTATTTATCCGCCGTGCAAATATTGAAGCCGGTACGCCGCCTCTAAATGGTAAATTTAGGAAAAGCTGTTTGACGGTATCCTCTCTAGTGCAAATCTGTCGTGGTTTAATGTTGACATCAAATTTTGCTAATGAACAACTACCCAGAGCGGTTCATTGATTTCAACATCAGACAACGGCATACTCGCACTAGAGAGGATACCATCAAGCAGAATGTTAAAATTTTAACATTTAGAGGCGACGTACCGGCATCAATATTTGCACGGCGGATAAATAGAATATCTCAGGAGAACTTTACCAATTTTATAGTTAATATCACATTTAGTGCACAGAGAATCATGAGGTTGGATGTCTAAGATCAATTGCCATTTCTCTCCAAATCATTCATAGTCTACAGATTCTCAACAATGTGCGGTAGCACATATATTGGACGTACAAAAAAGCAATTGATTAACCGTATCCAGCAACATTTATCGCAAAAATTAATTAATAAAGGTTTGCCACCGTCAGGAATATCAGCTTTTCCCGATCATATATTGGAAACGGGGCACCCAGTCAATTTGACCAATTTCTCAATTCTACATAAAGCAAAATCAGAAAAATTATTATATATATATATGAAGCCTTTAATATAAAACAACAACCACCTGGCCCAAATATTTAAAGGTTTCATCAACCTGATATTCTAATCGACTGGCCACGAATCACAAAAATCAAAAAAAACAAACTAGCATCCACGAAAGACCAAACATTCCTTCGACCAAACTCAACAAACACACTATCGGATTGGAAACAAACTGAAAGGAAAAAAACAGCTGCACAGAAATTTCGAAACAATATGAGCATTCAACCCAGCATTCCACACCTGCGCTGATACTAAATGGAAAAAAACAAAATTGCGCAACAAGTTGAAACATAAGACTACACTCGGAAAAACAACATTTGTACACGCAAAAGCTAATAATGCGACCAGATAGTTAACTCTCAAGCCATCAATTCAAGAATGGCCAGATCTCAGACATCCCTATGCAATACAGTGAGAAAGACCCGTTTATGCAAACAGGCACACACAGAGACTCAAACGCATATGCACTTACCAATCATCCAAAACAAGAAATAGAAGTAAAACCGAGTCAGATTTGTTGCCACGCGCATAATCAAATGAAAACCCAGAATGTATATAAATGAAAGATTGTAAAAAGGCGTTTGGTATTCTCGAAATAAATGGCCATTATCCACTTTCTTTATTTATGTGTTTCTTCTTCCCTATTTAGAATATATATAAATATATATATATATATATATATATATATATATATATTACCCAGTACGCACCTAACGCATATGTCGTTTAGATTGCCTCTTCATACATGTTAAAATTTTCATATCCTCCCGTCTGCATTTGACTAAAGTTTTGCCCTGTAATGTATGCGATAGCCAACGGATTCGTGGTAAATTCATGTAGAATTTTATAAACAAGTAGAGAATACAATGTCATGTAGCTCAAAAGGATTACCATGCAAAGAAAATAAATTGATGTATTGGGAGTCTATCAAAAAACATCTGGTCGAACTACAATTATATCATCAAACTCCATTAGACACGTAGTGTAGGAATTATTCCTTGTACTCCATAGTTTATGCTTATCGTGGGTTTGTTTGGCAGTAATTTTTATGACTATAATTTTTAAACTATAATGGTATAATTAATGTTCAGGAACAAATGCTTGCATGATAAAACTTTCCAAGTGCAGATTTGATTTTCAATTATCAAACATCGAAATATTTATTAGTAGTAAACGCCAAATTTGGTTTGAAAGCTTATGCATATGCATTTAACAGCAAATTATAAATTTAAGTTTCGTATCTCACAGTACAATTTTCTTGTAAAAGATTGTATCTAAAATTCATTTAGAAAACAGTTCTCAAGTTAATGGCTTTATAAGTAACACAATGCCTACCAATGTGGTCTGTTTCATATTTTCTTGAAACATTTGTATCTAATATATGTATTATTATTTTGGAGAACCTATGCATTATATCATTACCAATAAACGATTGCAGTCATGGTTTCCCTTGCTGCCGTGCACCACAACATTAAGTTTATGTTGTTACTTGATCTTTCCGATTATCGGGCCAGATAGTCGCGTAGAAAAATCGATTCTTATTTGTCCAATTAACCATTATATAAAAGCTACTCATTAAGAAACCGTATTTCGTGTTTATTTTTATTATATATATATATATATATATATATATATACTTTATATATATATAACTTCCGTTCCTAGAATAAAGTACGATCATAACAGAGATTTGGAATGAGTCAAATTATCAAAATCAAAGAAATCTGGGTTCCCATTAACTGACGAATAAAAGTCACACCAAAATACTAAAATAATAAGTTGTACGCAAAGCAACAAGTCACCAACAATGGAAGGATTCACTTGATCTTTGCCGCCTCCCTGGGTCAAAACTTCGTAGCAAATAGTTTATTGTATTGACAAAGAAGCATGGGATCTGAGTAATTTTCGCCCCTAAATAAAACCATTGACAGTTTTTATACAGATTTATTAGTGAATAGCGTGATAGGAAAATACAATCAAATTTTTCGTTAATAATAATTGTCTAAACTTAAATTTGAGAGGACATGTTTGGAAAAAATACACATTCTTTTCCTTCCAAGTATTTACTTTTATATGTATATCATCTCTAATTGTTTGCTTTAAATTCGTAGTTCTAGCAGTATATCAGACGCTAGTATTCCTCTTATTTTCGCGATGATACTATTGGTTTTGCCAATATTATCTTGAGGATAAGTTGAGATATGTTCGTCTTTAGCAAATATGTTAAAATAACTGTATAATCCACACAACGGAAACGCGATGAATATTGTGGATGATTGAATCTTTCGAGATACAAATTTTGATAAATAGCAAAGCATAAATGAGATGAAAAAAATTTTCCTTGTTGAGTTTCGCATGTCCTTCTATTCCTTTATTAACTAACACTTTACAAGGCCAGCTATACCTCATAAATAAATAATTATATATTAGTTATCAACGATCATGAATAAACAGCTACTATATGTCTTCATTTTTACTGATGTCAATATAGGTCAGAGTATAAAACTTTACACAGAAACAGACGTTAAACGATAATATTCTCAATCTTGGTTAAATTTAGCCCGTCTCCGAAATCATAGCCTTGACTCTCATTTCAAGTAAGCTACATATTATATAAATCAGGTGGCATGTTAAAAAATTTTCGATGAAGTTGTCTCCACTACTGTTTCAATCTACACACATAAGATTACGCCGACAAACAGTCCAAAATTTCTTAAAAAAATATATAGTGGATTTCAGTTGTATTGTCCGCTTAATTAATCGCTTAAAGGCACATAACAGATGAAGATAAATTAACACGTTTTTTCATGCTCTCATTGGTATATTTTTGATTCAATTTTAACTAACAAGTTACTAGATAATTAATACAGCCGAACCTAAGAAAATTTTGCTAAAAAACAGTTGAAATGTAAACACAATTTCAGCTTCAAACCTTTTATTAATTTT
This sequence comes from Eudiplozoon nipponicum, assembly GCA_029291075.1. NCBI lineage: Eukaryota > Metazoa > Platyhelminthes > Monogenea > Mazocraeidea > Diplozoidae > Eudiplozoon > Eudiplozoon nipponicum. The sequence continues at coordinate 8,743 of JAQBSW010001850.1, read as the reverse complement.
CAACGCCCTTAAATTTAGCATTATTTTTTTAATCATAATGCTCAACACAACACTTTCAATATTGTTTTGAGACAGATATGCATTCCATAACAAACTTGGTCGACAAACTCGACAAATTGGGCATAAAAATCTGCAGTAGTCCAATTATAGCTCCTGTGAATGCATGGACAATTTCATGTGACACAACCGGAAAAGGATTAAAGTTTTACCGTTTCTTACATGAAATGTGAGGCATAAACACTTTACCTTTTGAAGCAAAAAATCATTTGGACAGATTCACGACACACCCTTTAATTTTAAATTTCCTAGCAAGTCACTTGACGAATAAACATATAAAGAACAATATAATAAACAGCTCGAATTGACGAAAAAGATATATTGATTACAGGTAAAAATATTTTCTAGATTAGAAATATTTTTAGAGTCAAGCATACATACATGACTACATGCGTAGAAATATTCATACATATATAAAAAGCAAATACATATACGCATAAATACATACATGTCTACATACAGAAAAACATGCATACATACATAGATACATACATACATACATACATACATACATACATACATACATACATACATACATACATACATACATACATGCATACATACATACATACATACATACATACATACATACATACATACATACATACATACATACATACATACATACATACATACATACACATACACACATGCATACCAACATACATGTGCACATACATGCATACATACATAAATACATAAATACATACATACGTAAGTACATACATACAGACATACATACATACGTACGTACATACGTACATACATACATACATACATACATACATACATACATACATACATACATACATACATACATACATACATACATACATACATACATACATACATACATACAAATACATACATATATACATAAATACATAAATACATACATACATACATACATACATAAATGCATACATACATACATACATACATACATACATACATACATACATACATACATACATACATACATAGAAATACATACATACATATATACATACATACATACATACATACATCCATATACATACATACACACATACATACATACATACATACATACATACATACATACATACATACATACATGCAAAATATATACATACATATATGCAGGAATGCATGCATATATACATAAATATATAGTTGTACGAATGCACATATTCACACACAGATACACGCACATGTGTGCATGCATATATGCATACCTGTCTACATACACCTAAATATACACGATTGTTTGCTTAATTTCTTGCAAAAATACATTTATGCCAGCGTGATTATACAAATGCTTTAGATCGGCCGGGTAGTCGACAATTCGCTGTCGGTTAAAGAATTTCACAAATCCGAAAGTTCTTTACTATTAATTTTTATCTTTTGGTTACCCTTCGAAAAAAGTCATTCACAATGTTAACATTTATAAACACTAATTTGCTTAACTAAATTTGCTAGTAATTAATGACATTCGAAATGTTTGTTTTAACAGCAGTACAATACTGTCAATTTTCACTCCGAGCGTCTGAGTGTCAAAATAAAATCCCTGACATAACAGCAAAAAAACACTAGTCTATATTTATCCTCTTCATCAACATCGTCCATAGTAGATTTTTTTATAAATTTATTAAAAATCAGTAATATCCAATTATGCATAATGCATGGCAAAAATAGTAAAAACTTAGTTTAAAATCGAACATTAGGAAGAAATGCCAAACTTAGTATGAAAATATAAATAACAACATTGACGCATGGGGTTCGTTCTTGCCAGCTGTTCATCAATAGAAGCCGACGCGAAAAACCAAACTGAACTTATATTTGGTTAATTAATGTCGGAAATTCTATCATTTATACTTATTACAACAGTGGTAAAGTGAACCACTTAATACGTCATTTCAACGCGTCTAAAAAGCCAACTGATTAAGTTAAAAACGGACCAAATTTGCAAAGAGCATAAACATAAAATTATAATCAAAAGCTGAAGTTAGCTGAAATAAGGAATAATAACTGTTTAGGCCACCGGAAACTTTAACACACTCTTATACATTGGCAACGATTTATGTCAATTATCACATTTTTTCAACCATTATGACAACATTCAATTAAATATAAAATAGTCAAATAAAAATGCCTCAAAAAAGTGAACATAAGGCGTGGCTATCTGGAGTAGCAAGCGAGCAGTAGCGCTGAATTCTTCAATTTCCACGAAATTTAGCCTACCTATAAAATCGTGATCTTCGCAACCTTCACAGGTCTGTTACATTTTAAATATAATGCGATGATTCTCAAATTGCATTTTTCAGGTTTATGAAATAAATTATGAAAAAAATTAGGAAACTTAATTTTCGTAAACGATCGGCGTTCATTCAGAAAGTCAGATAGAACATACAAATGTGCTCTAATATCTTGTAATTTCACAGCGGACTTTCCAGAAAAGGAAACTCCGAATTGCTGGAGATTTTCTCTGCTTGAAAGTAAGTGTGCAATTTTTAACTGCTTTGTAAGGTATCTCAATAAATGTTCGCTTTTGAAATACTGGCTGCAGAAAACGCCGGATTTCATTTTATTCCTAATTTGCATGAATCAAAATCTTATCGCGTTTACGTACAAGCTCCTAGGATAATTATTCTTCAACGTAAAAGAGCATTTACTCCCAGATATCAATTCAAAAAGCATATTATACACTTATAGCGGAAATTTCGCTATATCTTATCAACTGGTTTACTGGAGAAATAGGATATGAATTAAAGTTATTTAAATATAGAACCCAAAAAATAAATAACAACACAGTAGCCCAGAAAGTTCAACAAGGCAAAACAACTAAAAATTTGCTCATGAGGCTTAGAAACCCAATGAAATGCCAGAGACGCATGTTTTTGTTTGCTTAGCCTTGCACGATGTCTACCGTGCGATCGTCCCTAAATAGGGGTACGTGCATATATACCTAATCGTAATCCAAATGAGATGGCGTTTTGCTTGCATATTGTAATTTTTAATATACTAAATATGTTAAGCTATAGATGTACATGCCGAACCAATCTTAATCCTCATACACTGGTTTGGTAGTATTCCGACAAGCGAAAGTGCCGTTATATACAGTTTGTTGCGATGATCTAATATATATGCCATTACGTAGTAGGTCCGCAACACCTAATACATAATTGCGTATATATTAATTCTGCACAATAAACAGAATCAAACTGTAAAATATTTAATTGAATGATGTCATATCTACCGCGAAATGTGATAACTGATATCGTTAAAGTACAGAGTGTATGAATTTTCTGGAAAAACAGGTGTTCACAAATAGTTATAGTTCTCATTTTGCTTAAATTTGGCGTATCTTGAATTTCTTTGTGTTGGCACCATGAAATGACTCGGGAACCGCAATGTTGATAAAAAGTACCGATTAGGCAAACATCGTGTTGGTAGTCACTACTATCTCGGTATATATTAAATATAGTGAGTTGGCTCTGAATTCGCATAGTCGAAGATTTTATATGAAGTTAACTCCACCACTGCTGGTATATTCATTCGTATAGGAGATTATATAATCCAATTGTCCCACATTAAACACCCAAATCTACACATAAGATTATACCTTCCGTTCATTCTGGCATAGCTTTTGCTTTCTGGAACAAGATGAACTAATTTGTTACTAGGTGCGCAACACCTAATACAAAATTGCATATATATATATATATATATATATATATATATATATATATATATATATAAATTCTCCTAAGCGAAAAGTATCTAGCTGTTATATATTTTACTTAATGACAATTAACGCGACAAGTAATAATTGATATAGATCAAATTCAGATTGTATGGATTTCCTAGAGAAAAAGGTATTCAGAAATAGTTATAATTCTTCATTTTGGCGAAATTTAACATATCTTGAAATCTATTGCTTGATGAAAGCTTCGTTTTTTAACTTATATATTTTTGACGCAGAATGTTCAATTCTATTACGCTAAATGAAAGTAAATTTTCAATCCAACATTTCCTTTTTAATGCTGTATGTGAGTATTTCCAATCTGAAATTCCATGCATTTTATATGCATTGCGGTGTAATCCTCGCTAGTCGGTTAGCGTCGTGCTTTCGCGATCATCATGGGAAGTTGAAATTCGTCATTAAATGTGATTAAATGAAATAGAAGTGCGAGACAAGGGTAATCGAATTTGCCTGATTAACTTTTGGACTAATGCAGTAATGATCCCAAATGTTTCCTTTATTCAACAAATTAGCTTGCTTCATTAGTTTGTTTTGTAAGTACATTTGATTGTTGGTAGTTCTACTATACTATGCGACTGGTAAGATACAATGCGATTGGTGTGTATCCTAAGCTCGAAAACTTGATTTAAATAATTGCCACCACACGTGCAACCAATGATTATAGAATTTCCTTAACTAATCACTCATCTCACCATTAATAACTTTATTTCACCTTTTACGAAATTAATAGTTAATTTGTAAATAGCGACATTCACGATTCAGTAAGTGTAAAGCTGAAAAAAGACAAAATTTGACGCATTAGCAGGGAAATAGATATACTGCCACTGAAGTTTCGCTAATTTGGACGTATGCGCGTGTGTAATTGTATATAAATGATTGTCTAGACATTTTAAATAGATACGCACATTCGGCGCAAGCCTATCAAGTGAGACGTCTGTAAATTTTATGTGTATCCATTTAAACGAAATTTCTCACTCAATAGAGTAATTATTTATATTTGATGTGATGAGCTTTCGGCCGATAACTGTACTCATTAACAAGTAGCAAAATATATCGAAAGAAAATATGGACATAGAAAAAGAGCATTCTGATACCCAAAACAAGAATCAAGTAAATAAAGGCGAAACTTTATATCAGTGGGCTCTAGAACATTTCATTATACCTTTATTGAATTTTATCATGTGTTTATGTCATGATGACAAGTATCAACTAATTATTTCTACAAATATGATATATTTATTTCTTGACAACTAAGGATTTTCACCTATATAACATCGCTTGTTATACCTTAAAAATTTATTTATCAAGTTAATAAAATGTTTTGTTATAAATTTGGACTACCATTAGCATGATTTGTATATGTCTTTTTAAATTAAACACGTTCCACTATACACTATCTATTGACCTAAAAGAGTTTTCTGATCAATTTTTGTTATATTGAATTAGAATCAATAAAGTTCAGCAGAAGACATTAACGTGAGCGCACGAATGAGTATTCATCAGCTGGCCAAAACCGTATGAACGAGGAGACTGCATTTGTAGGCAGGAACAATCTATTTTTTTGCATAGTCTGAGAGGCATTTCAAGGGAAGCCCATATTTTATTATTTGACAGCATTCAACTTAAATAAACAAAAATCAGTCCAATTTTTAATCAATAGCAAACTATCTTAAATTGTGGCTGATAAAATAATTGTTGCAGTATTGAAAGCATTTGTTGCATTCACTGGTGGTATATGTAACTAATAAATCACCGTTATGATAAAGAAATCGTAACATTGTCTTATATAACCTGAATTATCTGACGTACCACCTTTTTTAGACACATACTATTGTAATCTATTTTCACGTTAAAAGGCCTTATTAATAGTTGATGCATGAATATGACTACGAAATTATTACTACAGAAGAAGTTTATTCTTCAAAGTGGGGGTTCTACTTTAAATAATATATATCCTATTTTCGTTACGTCCGAGCAATATTGATTAAACTAAAAATGATCCAAAGAATTAAAAAAATAATGATAACATTTATTGTTATTTCTATTACTATTGTAGTAATCATTTGAACAGCAATAATAAAGGTAAAACTGATTAATCGACCAATGATTGTAATCATATTTAAACTCGAAAATAATATTTCGGTGTGTTTTTGTATAGAAGCTATATGTCTAGTCAGAAAAAATATCTTAAAATGGATAATTTGTTTAAAAAGTGAATGGAGAATATTGCAAATAACTAAATATCTGGTCTAATTATGGTCAATAATGTTCTAAAATTCTCTGACTAATTTTATTACGTTAGTAAATTACTCCCTCAATACGCATTTGAAAAGGAGATCGTACCGACCCACCACCTCACATCTCTTGACTAAATATATAGTGTGTATTTAATGTGGTAATAGCACCTACTGATGATTCACCAGTAAGCACGAAACATATGTATACTTGAGATTACACCTTTCGTTAATGCTGAGTTTAGTTTATCTTTCTGGTCCTATTTGAACCAATTTTTAACTAGATGCGCAAAATCTAATTATGGCACTTCATATATATACATATATATATATATATTACATATTACATATACACATGTTACATATTTGTGTGTGTGTTATTTCATTGTCTTTCCAATTATTACACAGTAAATTTCAAATGAGAATAAAGCCATTTATTTCGAGTACTACTAAAACTTCACTTTGCTAACTTCACTTAGAATACACTCTGGGGTTTCATTTGATTATGTGGGTGGCAGCAATTGTAACTCGGTTTTACTTCAATTTCTCATTTGGGCGGATTAGTACGTTTTTGTGCGTATGTGTGTGTGTCTGTTTTTATGTAACAACCTCTCTCGCTGTATTGCAAAGTGATGTCTGAGATCTGGTCATTCTCGAATTAACGAAATGAGAGTTCACCACCCATTCGCATTGTTGGTTGTTACGTGTACGAACGCTATTTTCCCGAGTGTATTCTTTCGTTTCCCCTTGTTCCGCAATTTTGTTTTCTCCACTTGGTAACAGCGCAGGTGCGGACTTTAGAGTTGAGTGCACATATTGATTTAAAATTTCTGGCTGCGTATGTGCAGCTGTTTTTTTCCTTTCAGTTTGTTTCCAATCCGATAGTGTGTTTGTTGAGTTTGGTCGAAGGAGTTTTTGGTCTTTCCTGGATGCTAGTATTTTTTTGGTTTTTGTGATTCGTACCCAGTCGATTAGAATATCATGTTGATGAAACTTTTGAATATTTAGGCCAGGTGGTTGTTGTTCCATATTAAGGGGTTCATAAATTTATAATAATTTTTCTGGTTTTGCTCGATGTAAAATTGTGAAATTGTTCAAAATGACTGGGTGCTCCGTTTCCAATATATAATCGGAAAAAGCTGATTACTCTGCCGGTGCGAAGCCTTTTTTAATCAATTTCTGCAGTAAATATTTCTAAATACTGTTAATCAATTGCTTCTTCGTACGTCCAATATAATAAGTTAACTACTTATGCTGGTCTGCACACTTATATAGGAGATTACACCATCCCATTAGTCCACATTCATTGACCAAATATATAGTACTTATAGGGCGTACTACCGGCTCCTACTGATGAGTCTTCCGTGTGCACAAAACGAACGTGTACACGAAAGCATACATTTTGATCATACTGACTGGCATATCCTACTGTTACCAATTGATATAATTTCTTACTAGGTGCGCAATATATAATACAGAATTTGATGTACATATTAGCTCTCTGTAGCAAAGTATATATAACTACTTGTGGATACTTACAATGGAATGCTTAGTCTAATAATTTGTGGTGCACTTACAAATCAGTCCAGATAGGTACAACAGACTCAATGACAAAATTTGAAGACATTGTATTAAAATTAGAAATAATTTAGTAGCACTCACCCATTAGCTTTATGGTATTTTTTTATATCCCTGTGGTACTATATCGATCAGCCCTTCAGGTCATCTTCATCACGAACTGCGCAATTTATTTTAACAAAACACTAATATCCCCACCACAAACTTTCAAAATTTCTAAATAATAATTCGTTTTTCTAATTATTTACGTTTATATTTATGTTTCGCAACGCAAACTCTAAATACACCATTTTTAACATGTATGCGTATACTTTTAACAAATTATATTTACAAATAATATCGTTCTTTTAACCACCCAGATCTGAATATGCAACTTTAAGTACACTGTTTAACTTTAGAGTTAAAAACCTACATTTCTTTCTAATTTCCTACAATTACTGCTTTCAAAACAACGTATTTTAATTTTAATACTTATTCTCTTCATTATTCCTCGTTTTTACCAAACTCGATTTCTGAAATTGCTAATTTCTTTATTTTGTCTGGATTATTTGTACTATTTTCTTTTTTTAAATGTCTTAGACAATTAATTTCAATTTTGCATAACTCATTTACAGGTCTATAATTTTGAATAATATTAGTTTTGTGTTTATTTTTTGTCATTTTATTTTATGCGCAATAGATTTGTTATTGTTAGGCCTGTTCACTGCTTAATAAGTTAGTTTATGCATCAAATGCTACCTACTGGTTTGTTAATTAAATATTTTTTTCTGTGTGTAACCTATATTTGATACAGATGTTAATAATTAATACTCATACGATTTACTAAAGTATTACACTCTTACGAAAGTGCTTTAATATAGACAAAAGAAAGTTCCATGCCTGAAATATATGCACAAAGACGATATCGTGTGTACGCATACAATTTGATAAAATATACGCATACAAGCTAGCAAATAACCAACCATAGTTTACATTGATAGACATAAATTTTACCATATAAAAATGAATAAAATAATTCTCATTTAGACTATTTTTGCTTGTGGTGGCGAGATTTCTCTGTGTTAAAATTGTAATTGATGATTTCAAAGTTGATGTCCAGGTGGGCTAATCAAAATATCATCCAAGAAAT